>CAJNJA010006130.1:0-17147 GCA_905231915.1 Symbiodinium necroappetens
ACCGACCACTCAAACCCCCCCCCCCCCTTCCCCCCGCCCGTTCCGAGGACCTCTTAAAGGAACCCTAAAACCCTAAACCCGAGGACCTCCTGCAGGCAGCCGAAGCATTCGAAGGCCACGGCAAAGCGAAGCGGCCCGAAGGTCTGGTCCCAGGGATCGGATTAAGGGTCTAAGGGTCTAAGGGTTTATAGGGGTTTAGGGGCTTTAAGGGTTAAGGGTTGATGGGCTTAGGGGTTTAAGGGTTTATTGGGTTTTTGTTTTTGTTGGGGTTTTGGTGTTTATAGGGTTTAAGGGATTAGGGTTTAGGGTTTAGAGGTTTAAGGGTTTATAAGGGTTTATAGGGGTTTATAGGGTTTATAGGGCTTGATAAGGTTTATAGGGTTTAGAGGGTTTAGGGGATTAGGGATTTAGGGGTTTAGGGTTTATAGGGTTCAAGGTTCAGGGTTTAGAGCTTAAGGTTTAAGGGTTTAGGGTTTATAGGGTTTAGAGGGTTTACAGGGTTTATAGGGTGGGATTAGGGGTTTAGGGGTTTAGGGTTTATAGGGTTCAGGGTTCAGGGCTTATAGGGTTTATAGCGTTTATAAGGCTTATAAGGTCTAGGGGTTTAGGGTTTATAGGGTTTATAGGATTTATAGGATTTATAGGATTTATAGGATTTGTAGGATTTATAGGCTTATAGGGTTTATAGGTTTAGGGTTTATAGGGTTTATAGGGTTTACAGGGTTTATAGGGTTGAGGGTTTAGGGTTTAAGGCTGAGGGTTGGTTCTCTTGAAGGGTTCTATGCATGTCCTAAAGAGTTCTGTCAAAGTGTCAATTGCTATGAAGGCTCTGCGTTTGGGTTTAGGGTTTTGGGTTTAGGGTGGAGGGTCTCGGGTTTGAGGGTGTAGGATTTAGGGTTTCTGAGGCGCCGGAAACGAAACAGTGGTTTCGGCAAAGGGATTCAAAGCGATCGCTGCGTTGCAATCAACAGACTGTAAAGCAACGAAAATGGTGTTGGACCCCGGGGTGTTATCCACCTCATCCTCACTGATCTCTACACATAAAGCAGAAGGCTGCTCCGCTGCAATCTGCAACAGGAGGAAGTGCCGTGAGTAAAGGCTTGAAGCACTCATGCTCAGCCCGAACTGTCTCAGTCGGATCGATGACTGACACCACGTCTTCGAACGCCGTAAACCTTCGAAAGGGTAAACCTGACGCACAAAAAACACGCATTGTCCACTGTATACCTATAGTCGTACCGCCGAAAGCAGCCTCTGAACTAGTCAATACACAGTTGTTCAGTCTCCCTCTTGGCTTGCCGCTATCCCAGTCCTTGATATCACTTGCGAGAGACCGCAACGACGACACATCTTTCAAACCGCGAAGAATTTGTGTTCTCCTTCACAGTACGCAGAAGCATCACGTCATCGAGGCATGTAAGAGCCTGAGCTACAGAATAGGATAAAGCAAACAAATTTCTTGCAGACTGCGTCTCACTTCTGTTAAACTCTACACCGTACAAGACCCGTGAAAACCCTTACCTATACCACATGTAAACCATAAAACCGGATTAATTCACGTCTACAACATGGTGCCAGCTTTTGACAATGGCCCAGGCGTTCGGAGTTCAGGGCTTACATGGTCTGCTGCATTCCTTGTGTCAAGGTGCCATGATAGCAATCTGAGCAAACAGTCTGGGTTTCTTACTATGGTATGATTCTCTCACCAAGGACTCAACTTAGGGACCTGACGCCGATGTCATGTACCCCGGCCTCTTGAAACGTGCTACTGTCTTCATGCTCCAGCAGCGCAATGAGGCCCTGCCACCAGGAGATTGTGGAACTTCGGGCTTTGGGCATTTGGGTGTTTGGCTGGAGATACCGGGTTCATCGGGATTGTTGGGTCTACCTAGCAACTCAACGTTTCAACAGAGCTAGGCAGTCAGATATCAAGAGTGCTACTACCACCACCCCACCCTGAGCACAACAACCACGACCACGACCACAACTACGACCACCATCACGTCTACGACGACGACGACGAAGTGTTGTTGTTGGTAGCGTGACATGTTAACAGGGTGTTCCTTTTCGGGCCCCTGTGCCGATGCAATCTACATTGACCCTAAAATTGACCTTGAAGTTGCTACGCAACAAGCCCGTTGAAACTGTCGGGTCAAGGTACATGGGTTTAATAGTATAGATGCTTGCGGTCTTTATCGGTCACATCAGGGCAGGGACAGGGAGGGGAGTCTGTCAAGTGGATCCAGCTTGAAGAACCCAGAAACAAGCCAGAGTCGAGGATTTCGGGTAAAACGTCGTCTGCTTTAATACAGAGGGAATAGTATGAAGGTCGGAACCCAGGGTAACAATCCCTCACATCGTCCTTGCATCAGTGCACGAAAACAACCTCAAAAAGAATATGGTTGTCTCTGCTTGCATCGCCTGCGCCAACGACGGTTGAAAGTCCAGCAAATCTTGCCTCAATGAGATTCAATCATCCAAGCTACGCTTCACCCAACCTTTTTTGGAATAGTGTTGAAGATTCAAGAGTGATTCCTGCAGAAATGCCAAGGGCCTTGGGCCAAAACTTCCGGGCTTCGAATCTTAGCATTTCTAGGGGTTTTTGTAGCTCGCCACGATACAACCTAAAGCCAATTCCGCTGCGTCGCCGAGGTCCCGTCAAATATATGGGAAGAGGAAGGGGCTGTGTTAAGAGTCCGCCAATACGCGGCCAATGAAGTCCACTGAAAAGCAACCACTCTGTGTTAAAAGCGCCGTATCACGATGTGCATTATAATCCCAAAAGTACCCGATGCCGTAAGCCTTCATAAACCTAAGACCCGTGAAAAACTTTGAACCAAGCCCCTGCCGGTGATTAAGCTAACGGGAAACACTTCAAAGGATCGATAATCTTTCAAAGCACACTTGAGCAATGCATTACCGCATCACTGGGCTTTGTTTTCAACTGCTACGCAGTTGCACTACTTACTCGAGCTTTGAACATACGGATGCCAAATGCTGGGATGCTTGCAGAGATACTTCCATATCAGGTTGCGGAAAAATGAGAGCAGAATGCATTGAGGATTTTAGGGACGAACATACGAACGACAGTCTGGAAAATAGTCATCGACTGCAAGCCGTTGACATGGCAGATTGCCAAATGTGGCATTCCGGTACCAGGATTTGGATGAATCTAACTTACCCGATCTTACCCACGGACCTGCCGAATGTTGTTCAAGATTGGACAGGCGTACACCTCTGCTCCTGCCTGTTAGTACCGAGCATGCAGTCTTGCAGCCAGTGCATGCAGACTGCAGACACTCCAATATCAGGAAGTCAGAATGATTATTTGATGACTCGTGTTCGCCGCGCCAACCCGAAGTTTAGACTTGAGGGTCCGCTTTCCGGAGTCGAGCTTCAGGGTAGGGTCTTATTAGGGTTCGAAGGTTTATCGATGTGTATAGATCCTGTCCTAAGGTTCAGGCTTTGACAGCTTACCTGAGTTTTGAAGAACTTACGTACATATGCGGCCTCCTCGTGATAAGTTTCTGGTATATATATTTACGATGGCAGGATTTGGAGAGATGAGGCGTGGGGTAAGGAGGCGATTTTGCTTGTGCATGATGCAAATAGGCCGGATTCCGCTGAATGTAGGGTTCTGCGCAAGGGTCACCCCCATTCTCGCAAGCTCAATTTCTGTATGTAGGCACATATGTATATATGGATATACACAACCCACCATTTTAGGCCCGTTCCCTGTTTTAGGGTGTAGAGTCGCTTAGCAGTTTGGGCCAGCCGTACCCTAAACCCCAAAGCTGACACCTAAACCGTATGAGCACCAAGGAAGCAGAGCATGACTTCGACGCTTTAGGTCGGTTCTAACGGCCTTAAGGATCCCCGAACTTGATTTGGTTTAGGGTTTAGTATTTCGGGTTGAGGGTTTAGGGTCTAGGGTTTATAATATTTAGGGTTCAGGGCTTAGGGTTGACATTTAGGGCTTGTAGACGTCAGGGTTGAGCCAGTGGATGTTAGTTGCTTGCAACAAGTACCACAAGCACGCCAATGTGGGATGAGTCTTCAAAGTCTACCCCCTAAATACTAAACCCTGAACCCTGAAAGGGAGTCTGGGTTTCGGGTTTAAGGCGCAGGGCATACAGCCTAGTATATTCCGACTCCTGTAGTTCACCCGAATTTTCTAAACCACCTAAAATCCGACAGGGTCCTATGTACTTATATAGTAGAGTGTAGGGCCGTAGCGTTACTATGTTATCAGAATTATTATCATGATTCCGGGAAGTATCCCGCATAACAGTACGTAGGACCATTTGGGAATTCTCCCAGCTGAACCCAGTGCTTACTCCTGCGTCCTCTGAAACAGCAAATCTTCTTACAACCCTATACACGACACATATAGAGTCCTTTTTGCAGAACCCAATAATCTTTAAATCCCTTATAGAACCCGTGTTTATAGAAACATATATGTATGTGTGTGTGTGACCCAACATGTTAAGAATCTCCTGTAGAAACCTTACATCACCTTACAGTCTAGAACTCCCTCTAAGACTCTAACAGCATGCGAGCGCCCTCCTCCCAAAGCATAGCAAACTTCTCTGCAAGCAGTCCGCTTTCACCCTAAGCTCTGAAACCCTAAACCCTAAGCTCTGAAACCCTAAGCTCCGAAACCCTAAACCCTAAGCTCTGAAACCCTAAACAATAGACCCTAAGCTAGGCTTTGGGGTTTAGGGCTTCGGGCTGCAAACCTCAACTTTAATGCTGTCTCCCCCGAAAAGACTTCGAACATACGGAATGCTTTTTTATAACCCGTGATGCTTATCAGCTCAAAGAACCCTTATAGAACCCCCACAAAACAAAAACAAAAAAAAAAATAATAATAATAAACACGCAAACAAAAACAAAACATGGAAACACAACAAAAAACATGGAAACTTCCATGCAGGCAGTCAAGCCACAGTCCCAACTCCGCACGGGAGCCGAGCATCAGTTTCTGAGCCGTTGGGTGGTTTTCTAAAGTAGGGTCCCCTTCGGGGGGTCCTTTTTCATAAGGGTGCGTACTATATTGGGGACCGAAAAAAGGACCCTAATTTAGAGAACTACTCCTTATCAGGGCCCTAAATCCTAAACCCTGCGATTGTAAGCCCGGGCTCCGTTTTGGAAAGACGGTTTAGTGTTTAGGGTAGGGTTTAGGGTTTAAACGCTCGATTTAAGGGACCCGAAGCCTCTTCAGTATCTATTTAATTAAGGGTTCCTTGATGGGTTCCTATAAGGGTTCCTTTAGGGGCTACTGCAAGGGCTCTTTTATGCGGGATATTTACCAAAACCATATTACTGATTCCAAGTTTCGATGCCCAACTTTCCACTCTAGTTACTTTGCACCCTGTGGGATACACAAGGGCTTGTGTTTGGATAGGGCTAGGGTTTATATAGTTGACTTGCAAAGGCGGGTTCCCTCAAGGGATTTACGTGTTCTAAGTGTTCTGGCAAGGTTGGGTTGTTGTAGGGCATTGTAGGGGTTGTTTAACTTTGCTCTTCTCAGAAGAGTGGTCAACAGGGTTCTGTAGTGGATTCTGCACGCTTCAAGGATCTGGGGTTTGTGGCTTTGCGTTTCTAAGGGTTGATTTCAACGTTTCGGGATTAGGTCCTTAGGATACTATATGGGTTCTTTTCCGAGATTCGGCTGGAGGGGTTAGAGGTTTGGGGCTTTAAGGTTGTCGTTGGCCGTTGTGGGCTCCGTTACTGTTATTCCTTTCACGGTACTGAGAACCCAATTCCGGTTCCTGCGAAGTTCGTTCAGGGCTCCTGTGAGCCGGGATTTAGGGATGCCTTGCGGGCTTAAGGCTTCCGTTGCAGGTTCTATGAGGCTGCTAGCAGGGTTTGGGGCTTTAGGGCTCAGGTGCATGGGGCTTTGAATCTTCCAACCGCCCACGTGCTTGAAATTACCGTAGCATTTGGGGCACAGGGTTCCCAAGGGATCTTTCAATTCCATGGAACCGAGCTCCGGCCCGAACGCCCTGTACCCAAAGGCTCCATGTACCCATATAGTTATACACTTACTTAGACCCTAAAGTACCTATAAAGGAACCCCTTTAAGGCCTAAGTATATACTATATGGGTACATGGAGCCTTTGGGATACAGAATAGTAGAATCTGTTAGGAAATATGACCCCGTAGCCGGTAGCTAGAGGTTCTTCAGCAGGTATACAATAGACCTCCTCTCTAAACCCCTAAAGCCCCAACACCCCTAAGCCCCTGAATCCCCAAACCTTCACTGTTCCATTCCACACCTCAAACTGCAAACCTTGAACACTGACCCTAATATAGTACCCTAAATAGTAGGATCCTTATTCTAAGGACCCCAAAATAAGGGACCCCTAATTTTCGGAAACTCCCATTGCTCACATAGTAACCCTTATAGTACTGAACCGGGCGAACTGCAAACTCTGAACCCTAAACCCTCAACCCCCAACCCTAAACCTTAAACTCTAAACCCTAAACCCTGAACCCTGAACCCTAAACCCCCTAAAACCCTAAACCCTTATAGTACTGAACCGTGCCGCCTTGTAGATGGCCATGGGAAAATGCACATCGAGGATGACCTGCACCGGGCAGGACGCGGCTGGGGACTTCGCAGGGTTTAGGGTTTTGGGCTTTAGGGTTTAAGGGTTTTAGGGTTTAAGGGTTTAAGGTTTAGGGTTTTTGGGTTTAGGGTTTTAGGGTTTAGGGTTTTAGGGTTCAGGGTTTTAGGGTTTTGGGCTCCCGGGGTGTAGGGTGTAGGGGTTTAGGGNNTCCCTGAAGCAAGCCCTAAACCCTAAAGCCCTAAACCCCTAAGCCCTAAAGCCCTAAACCACTAAACCTTGATCTTTTCTTTGTAGAGGATGCCCGAAGCCTACCCATGGGCTCCATAGTCGTTCCTTTTGGGGAGTACCGTATAGAATCCTAAATATAAACCACAAAACAGGAACTGCTATGGAGCCTATGGGTAGGGCTTACGGTTTGAAGGAGGGGTTTAGGGCTTAGGACTCTAGTCTAACTTGCCCCTAACCCTATAAACCCTAAACCCAGGATGGTCTTCGTTAGGCACGCCTTTTTCGGTTTTTGAAAGCAAGATAGTGCCCAGACGTTCCAGTATCCGTTAGTTAAGGAATGTACTTGAACTTATTTTCGAGATCCTACTGTAGTCAGTCTAAGGTATATATTTCTTAGCTAAGGGATTTTTGAAGGTCTGGTTGTATATAGCCGCAGTATCTCACGATCACCACTCTGAGACGTTCCCTGCGCTGAAAAACAGGCCAAGCCATTTGAGGACTTTGGGAAGTCCTACGCCTAAGCCTTAACACCAATAAATCACTAAACCCTATGCCGTAAAATCTAAACTATTACAAAACGGTATTAAACCCTTGATTTCCTAAACCCTCAACCCGTAAACCCAGGACTTTGGAAAGTGGATGCGGCAAGGACTCACCAAATTTCGGACCTCGCTAGTTGTGACCGACCGGAAGCCAGAAAAGCATTGGAGCCTGAGCACTGACTTTAATCTAGGATTTAGGGCTCAGTGTTTGAGGCTTAGGGTTTAGGGTTCTAGGGTTTAGAGTTCATAGTTCATAGGGTTTGTAGGGTTTAGGGTTCAGGGTTTGAGGCTTAGGGTTTAGGGTTTTAGGATTTTGGGGTTACGGGTCTGGGGATTTGTGGGTTTTGATTCTCCGGGTTTTGGGTTTGTGTGCCCTAGATCAGGGATCAGGGCTTTCTGTAGATCCTCGTTCAACAAACCCCTAGGTAGGCCGTTGGGATGTTTTAGATTGTCCCGTACTTGGCTTCAGGGGATCTTTGAAGGATCAACCTAGAACCGTTTGCACTT
This sequence comes from Symbiodinium necroappetens, assembly GCA_905231915.1. NCBI lineage: Eukaryota > Dinophyceae > Suessiales > Symbiodiniaceae > Symbiodinium > Symbiodinium necroappetens. The sequence goes on from CAJNJA010006130.1 coordinate 7,853, forward strand.
TCAAGGATTACCGGGGTGATGAGGGATCCTATCAACGGTTTCAACTAGAGCTTCAAGGGTCTACGGTGACAGGCGTAGTTTAGCCCTTCGCCGCGAAACCTTGCAAGGTGTTCAGGGCTTAGGGGTTTTGGGCATCGGGTTTTCGGGTTTACGGCCTCGTTTTTGCTGCTTTCGTGTGTTAAGGGTGTAATTACCCATAGGCCCCTAAGTAGTTCGTTTTTGGGATTACCTTATAGGATTCTAAATATGAACCAAAAAAAGGAACTACTTAGGAGCCTCTGGGTACGTAGGGTTTTTTAGGGTTAAGGGTTGAGGGCACGCGACGGCTCAGACCTTACGAAGTAGCAATGCGGTTCGTAGAAAGGCTTCTTGAAACGGGGCCTTCTTTTCGTCTATAGCGCTCTATATTCCTTAGGCTTACTTGGGCTCTAGAGGTCTACAGTCCACAGGGCCCTGCATTCCCTTTTGTCTTGCTTGGTGTAACTGGAATTTTAACTTGCACCAAAACCTATTCAAGTCCTTCAGGCCACAACATTAGGGCGAGAGCCGAGGAAGTCTTGTCTTCCAGAAAGCATGAGCTCGAAAACCTTACATGATTGTATCCGGCTGGCTTCTTGTCCTAAACCTGAGCAGCATGAGTGTCTTGGAGGATGGATTCCCACAAACCCAGAAACCTAAACTAAACCGCAAGTCAGACTGACCCCTGTTGCCCACTCTGACAAGGTAGGGCTTGATAAGACCATAACATCACACGTGTAGGGACCCCTTACAAAGTAGGTTTTATGCTAGTTTGAGGTCCACCGAGAAAATCGCTAAAATCGAGCTTCTGAAACTTACATGTATCCACACGTATCGGTCTTTGGGGGGGGGCGGGTTGTTGGCGTGGGGCTTAGGTTCCAGGGTTCGGGAATTCCAGCTTTAGGATGCCGCGGTGTTGTAGTTCGTACCTTGCGGGTGGAATACCTGGGTAGTTCTCTAAATTAGAGTCCCTTTTAGGGTCTTTTTCTACCAGGGGTGCGGCACTAATTTGCGGACCGAAGAAGGGACCCTAATGTAGAGAACTGCCCGCCAGGAGCTTCTGCGTGCTTGAGAAAGGCTTGGAGTTGAAATTTCAGGGTTTCCGGTCAGAAATCAGCCCCAGGCGAAGCCCTAAACACTTTAATGTATCTTAGCAGGGGGTCGGGGTCGGAATAAGCGATAACATTCCACATTCCCTAATGAGCCTAATGATAGTACCAGATTCCTGGTTGCGATAGAGGCCCTATGTTACTCCAAAGGCCAAGGCGCTCAGACTGACCGAGCTCCTGGTTCTGTCTTAGTTCCCAAAACCAAACTCAGGGGGCATAGGTTTTGGGTTAAGCTTTGTTTAGGGTTTAGGGCTCAAGACAACAAAAACCCACCCTAAACCCTAAACCCTGAAGGCTTCACATATGCTAGTCTTGCGGAGTTAGACCCCCAAAACCAGAATAGAGGTGGTCTTTTTGGAACCTAGTTACATAAAGGTGGTATATACCCGGCCCTAAACCCAAAACCCTAAAACCCCAAAGCCCTAAAAACCTAAAGCCCTAAAGACCTAGACCCTAAAACCCTAAACCCTGTTAAATCCAAAAAAGGAACTACAATGGAGACTACAGGTTAGTAGATGGGCAGGGATTCTTAGCAACCCTGGCGGAGAGGCCTGGTTGTAGATTGCCAGCCCGAGCACAGTACCAAAGAGTTCAAACTGCAGGCTTGCCTCTGTCTTTTAGGATTTCAGGGCTTAGAGTGCTTAGAGAGCTTTTAGGGCTTTTTAAACGGTTTTTTCGGGGTTTAGGGATTCTAGAGATTAAGTGGCAGGATCAGCAAAAGAAGGGTCCAAGTGTAAAGCTTGGAATAGAGGGGCTTGGCCTTTTTTGCTGGAGGACAAAGGGTCCGATTGGGCTAAAGAGCGGTGGCAGGTGGGGGCTTTCGAAGTGAAGGGGAAAGGGCTCATAGGGTTTAGGGGAAAAGGGGTTTAGGGGTTAGGGCTTAGGGTTTAGAGTGGTTTAGAGTTTTGGGGTGATTCGGAAGCTTAGGATATAGAGCTTGCCCCCTAAGCCCTAACCCCTAAAACCCTAAACCCCCACTAAAACCCCTAAGCCTTACCGTTCCGCATTGGTAGCCGGGGAGATCCCAGGAAGCAGCGTGATTCCGAGCTGAGGGTTGGGCTGGAGGCTGAGGGTTTACAACAAACGGGACGGGGTTTAGGGTTTTAGGGTTTTAGGGTTTATAGGGTTTAGGGTTTTAGGGGTCAGAGTTGGAGGATTTAGGGTTTTGGAAAAAAGGGGTCGTAGTGGGGAGACGTAGGCGGTAGATGGCCTAGGAGGCGAGTGTTAAGGGTTTCGACTCTTCTGTGAAGGTCTGGTAGGCTGGCTTGGAATATGTAACCCCAATGCACGTACTCCTTGCCCTCCCTACTCACCTACTTACTGTAGGTATGTGCCTAGGCCAGAAAATCCTGACGCCCGCAACGCCATGACGTCTTCTAACCGCGATGACTCGATTTCCGGGAATATTTTCGGCATCCTAAACCCCGCTGAACCCCAAACCTTCTAAACCCTATATACCCAAAACAGACTGAGCCCGAAGATCTTCAGTATGGGAGAGAACCACCCCTTGGTCAATGAGCTCGTCGCGATTCTGAAGTATATCTGTGCATGTTTAACAAGATAAAGAGAGAGAGAGAGAGAGATATATATATATAAATATATATAGGCTTGGGGTGCTTAGGGCTAGGGTGTTGGGACGTCAGAGCTTCGAGCATTTATAGTGTTTGAGGCTTTGGCCGACGGGCATGCGCATGACCCGAAACCCACACCTCAACCTAAGCCCACAATCCCGAAACGTATCTTCAAACCCCAACCACCCTCAAACGAAAAAACAAGCCCGAATACATCGAACAACCGATGGGCCAAAAACACAAACAAAACACGATGCATCCTAAGGGTTCATATACCCATGCAGTTGCATGCTTTGGTCGAGAAGATACTATGCCGGAAATTCACGGCCCAAATGTATGTTCTGTAGGTAAATACCAATACCCTAAACCCTAAACCCCTAAACCCTAAACTCCGAAACCCCGAAACCCTAAAACCCTAAACCCTGTACCCTCCATGCCCTTCATGTCCCCTGGGCCTCGAAAGAATTCTTGTTGAACCAGAAGTTCCGGCTCCTCAGATCAGATTCGGCGTTGGGTGATCGTTTCTGGCCCGGTTTAGGGTTCAGGGTTTAGGGTTTAGGGTATTGCAACGGCTCTGGCTGAGCAGGGGCTTAGTTGCTTAGGTGACTTGAGTGTTCAAGCAGGGCTTCAAAATTCACCAGATGTTCAACAAGTCTACAGAGGGTTAATGAAGAAGTCGGGAGAATCAATGGCAGCATCTCCCTAGAATCCTACGATATTACCTACATTACTAGAAGATAACCAGAAAACCCAGCAAACCTTAAACCTAAACGACATTAGGCCCTGAACCCGCAACCCTCAAACCTCAAGACCACCAGGCCCCAAAAGCCTTAACCCAATCCATATAGCCCAAAACCCTAAACCCTGCATATAAGTTGGAATTGAGCGTTTGGGCTCAAGGGGTGTGGGGTGGGGTTGTAAACAAGAGGGTCCAAAAATACTACTATTTTGGAACTAGTCCCCCCAAGGCAGTGTAGGGACACGGTCTTTTCAATTTTGGGACCTTCCAGAATGAGAATGGTCGTATATATGGACGCTCTAGGTAACAATCCTCTGGGCCTTAAGTTCAGGGTTGCTATTGATAGTGTTTACAAGCATCTATCCAGTGGTGCTGTAAGGGATCGGTAGGGATTGCATGGCATGGGGTCCCTGAGCCCGCCCACCAAAAAAAAGCCCAAACCCTTGTAGCCCTAAGCCCCCTTATATAACCCCATATGGGAGTTTCACAGCCCTAAACCAACACCCTAAACCCTGAACCCCAAGCCCTAAGGGAGCCCGAACCCTACACAAGATGCATCTAACCCGAGCAGCCCTGTGAACGGCGCAACTTAAGGCTGCCATTACATACTCTCCCTAAGGGTCCAAGCACTCCCTCTTACAGGACTTTGGGTCCATTTTGGATAACAAAAGCCATAAACCCTACTATAGGAATTTGTGTCCATTTTGGGTACCAAAAGCCATAAACCCTACTATAGGACTTTGGGTCCATTTTGGATACCAAAAGCCATAAATAAGAACCACTTGGGCCCTCAGGGTCTAGCGCAGACCTGCCAGTATCGCTTAACTGAGGAAAGCTGCCATAAATTATCGTAGGATCCCTGGTATGATTTAAGGTGTCATCCTTAGTTGAAGGATTTTGGAAGGTCTAGTTAGGCTCTGCAGGGTCAGGTGCCTCAGTACTTAGAAGAAGACTTCGGGGTATACTAGTTTATAATCAGGAACCGGTAAGGAATCATAGTGGTAATTATTCAAGCCCCCGCACCCCCTGAACCCTAAACCCTACACACTAAACCCTGAACCCTACATCGCAGCTGAGGTTGTCTTGACGATTTAGGGTTCAGGGTTTAGGGTTCAGGGCTTAATGTAGGGGCCTTACCAATTAGAATAGGGTATTTCGGGGGGTTCCTCATTATAACTATAGTATAATATACGCCGAAACCCTATTCTAATCATTAAGGCCCCTACATTAGGGTTTTGACTGGGGATTGTGTTTTGTTGCGGGCCCTTTTCGTCGCACTAGCCTCAACGTCCGAATCCCAGGGGTGGGAAAAGGGTTCAGGATGTTAGATTTAGGCTTAATTTGGGCTTGGGATTTAGAGTTTAGCGTTCAGGATGTTGGATTATAGGCTTAATGTGGGCTTGGGGTTAAGAGTTTACGGTTCAGGATGTAGGATTTATGGTTTAACTAGGGCTTAGGATTTAGGGTTGAGGGTTCAGGATGTAGGATTTAGGGCTTCGGATGTAAGGTGTAGGGATCAGGATGAAGGATTCAGGGTTTATTTGCAGTTTAGGATTTAGGGCGTAGGGTTTAGGGTTCAGGATGTAGGATTTAGGGTTGTGAGTTCACGGATCTGGCCGTGTTGATGTTTTGGAGGGCCCCTAAACCCTAAACCCTAAACCCTAAGACTGCCTTGATTTGGAGCTACGGAGACTCCAACCCAGAAACAAAAACACCTTACCCATTTTTTTTCAGGGGATGGCCCTTGAAGAAATTCAAAAAGCCGTTCACAACGGGGTTTTAATGGTTTCATAGGGGGATGGCAGGACATGGTGCCCTAAAAGGAATTCGGCTTGCAAGGGCTTCGTAAGGGGATGAGGGCTCGAAAGGGCTGTCGGTTTCTTAGCCCAGGGGTGCCATGTGCCAACTTTTGAGAGCTCCCGGAGACTTGTGCAGGGCTTAGGGTTTAGGGTGCGGGGATTCTCGAAACTAAAGGTGTCAAGGTAGTACTGCAGAGGTCTTAACTAGAACAAGTTCGGGCGGGGGGCGGTAGAAATTACCATGAGTTGTGATCAAGGTACCTATCTCAGACCCCGCACTGCTGAGGGTGACTCTGAAGCACTGAAGCCCGTCTTCGGAGGGCATTCCATTTTAAGGATTACGGCGCAAAGCACTAAGCCAGGGGCTCCACCGAACACAAAAAAATGTAATACAAGAACCTGATATAAGGGTTCCTTTAAAGGGCTCTATGGGTTAAGAGTTTTTGAGATCTTATATAGGGTTTGTGCGTAGAGCGTAGGAGCCTGATGACGGATCCTTGGGTCTTTACTATGGTTCTTGATATGGAAGCTACTACTGTGAGGGTTATAGGACCAGGGCAACCAGCAGCTCTTGATTAGGTGCCTACACTGTAGAATACCACTACCCCCACCGCCCTAGGAGGGCAACCTCCACCTAAAACTTTGCAGGGAGGATGTCAAGGGTTGCTGCTTTGGGCTGACATTCTGTTGATGACAGAGGTCACCGTACCAGACAGAAAGGCCAGTGCTGGAACTCCGCCGCTCCCACCAGATGTCGGTCCGCCCTCAATCCATGACTTGACGTCTCTGCATGTCTTCACACTCCCAACGGTGCGCACTTTGCCAGCATTCCCTTCAGAAATGACCCTCCTCCATTCTGGATCAGTGAACCAAGAAGCACAGCGCTCTTTCACAGCCAACGCTCTGTAGGTCGGCTCGCTCATCATGCTCGTGTCCCACTCATTCTGCTCCGGGAAGCCATGAAAACCGAATCCCTAAACCCTAAAAGTCAACCCTGGTGTTAATCACCCCCCACCCCATGCAAGAGATTGAGAGGACCCGAAGAGGAAGAACAACATGTCCCGATGCTGAGCCCCAAGCCCCAAAAAGAATCCTAAATCCTAAACCCTAACAGTGCTCTGTTTCGATCTCGTGCTGGCGAGCAACTCGTCAATCCTCTCAAACATGCCGAAGTCCTGGCAAATTGCATCCTAAACGTCCCAACATAGGGTCCTTTGTACGTAAGGCAAACAGAGAATAAGGCCTTCTAGGGTTTCCAGAAAGCTTAACGTAGGATTGGGGTCGGGGCTTCGGGGAGGAATTTGTAGGACCCGGGCCATGATAGTATGATGATACACTGGCTATAAGGGGACGATCTTACTACCATTTTTTCAATCACAGCACGGAGCAGTAAGTTGATACCCGTGATGGGGATGAAGACCCAGACACTAAACCTGCACCCTTAGCAGGGGCCTTGAGAATGACAAGTAAGCTCCTTCCAGGATTCTATAAGGGCGTATGATACTGTAGGGGATCGTTGGGTTTAATGTCACCCTAAGGGTCCAAGTACTCCCTGTTCTAGTCAATTTTGGATACCAAAAGCCATAAATAAGAACTACTTGGACCCTTCGGCTCTTTTAAGAGGCAGGGATAGGCAATGACATGCTGAGTTGGGCCATCTGCGGAGTGAGACCCGAGCTCGCAGTAGGTGACCAGGCGATTGCGGCCTGTGAGAATCGGGCGGACCTTTCGGGCTGTGCACCGGGCCCACCTGAAGATCGTTAAGGGTTTAGGGTTCAGGGTTAGGGTTTAGGGCTCAGGGTTTAGGGTGTAGTGTAGGGTGTAGGGTTCAGGGTTTAGGGCTTAGGGTGCCCCAGTAGCCAAGGAGGACACATCTGACGACTTGGCTGGCGATGCCTTCGCACGAGTGCACCATGCCCTTTCCGACGGTGAGGCCTGGCTAGTGCCGCCGCGCTTGCTGTCTCCCGCCACGCGTCCATGGAACTCCATGGCGATGACGAGTTGAAGCTAAAAGGAGCTAAGGGGGCCCTGGGCAGACCTTGTAGCGTGTAGCTGTTTGCACAGGCGGCCGCATCAGAGCATAGGGGGAGGTACAGGCAGAGCGAGCATCGCATCAGAAACCCAACAACCATAGAAACCAATTAATCTTTTTATGTGGGATTGAAAAATCCCTTAGTGTTTTTGTGTCCTTTAGGATCTTGATGTCCTCTTGGATCCTTTTTTAATTTCTTTATTAGCCCTTGGCTCTTTCCAACTTTCTTGACTGGCCCATGGCTCCTGCATTTTTCTTGAACATCTAATTTGCACTGCAGTCTCGCTGCAGCCCGCTGCCACCACTCGGAGGTGATGTCCATTTTGGCAGCCCTAAACCCTAAACCCCTGAACCCTCAACCCTGAAAAAACAAGCCCAAAAACTCCCCAAGATTAATCCGAAACCTCAACCTCCAACCTCCACAAACTCAAAGACAAGCCGTAAGCTCTTAAGGCCAAGCCTTCAAGCCGCGAGCCTGGAAGCCGGAACCCCTGAAGAGGAAGGCAAAGCCCAAAGGCTCCATGTACCCATATAGTATAGACGTAGGTCTTAAAGAGGTTCCTATATAGGTACTTTAGGGTCTAAGTATATACTATATGGGCACATGGAGCCTTTGGCAAAGCCCTTTAGTTAGTTCAGCATCCAAAAACTTTCCCTAAGGGTCCAAGGACTCCCTACTATAGGATTTTGGGGTACCAAGAAAGCCATGCATAAGGACTACTTGGACCCTTCCCTGGACCCCAACCAACCTACCTTTGTAGGGTTCCATAGTATAGTTTTTTTATACAAGTCCTTAAAGAAGGTAGGTTATTTGTGGGTACCCATAGGCTCCAAAGTAGTTCCTTTTAGGGGTTACCTTATAGGATTCTAAACATGAGCCATAAAAAGTTAGGAGCCTCTGGGTAAGGTAGGGGTTGAGATCTCTCAGAGCTGCGCCGTGCCTCATTGTACAGCTCCTCGACAAGAAGCTGGAAGAATTCCTCTCAAGTCTGAGTTTAGGGTTTAGGGGTTTAGGATTTAGGGGTTTAGGGATTTAGGGCTTGGGGTTTCTGACTTTTGCTGGTTTAGAACTGGGAGATCTCCACTGGGGCTAAAACAGGAACGGCATGGGCCAGCCTACAGTCGAATTCGAGTTCATAGGGTTATTACAGGGAACCCAAGGTGCCAGACTTCTCGGGCTAGGGCCTAGGGATCTTCCTGTGGCAGTTGCTCTACAAGGAGAGGACTCTTTTAGGGTTTAGGGCTTCGGGCTGCCGTGCTGTAGAAGGTGGTGAGGACTTCGCTGGCTTCCCTGATGCACTGTAACTTCACTGCCTCTTTCTGCTCAACCGTGCGCGTGTTGTCCTGTGCGCTCTTCAAGCGTTCCTGCTTCGTCATATCTTCCCCCAGGCTTCCAAGGACCTTATAGTTAGGGCCCTAGACCCCTTAAGGACCCAAAAATAAGGTCCCTGGAAGCCTACGGTTCCTAACAAGTCTGCCACCGCCAAAGATTGCCGGCTCAAGCTTGAAGATGACCTCGTCGGTGTTGCTGCTGTCAATGCCGTCGTAGTCCATCAGGGTGGAGGTGCCGTTGGGTTTAGGGTTTACTCCTTTTGATGCTTATCAGGATCCTCATTCCAAACGAACGGGATCCTCATTAGAGCCCAATAGAATCCTCCTGGTCATGTCGCTGGAATATTCATAGCACTATAAACCCTACACCCTACTTACAATAACCTGTTCCGTGGCCATATCCTAAGGACCCCTGAGATGGGAACCAGCCGGCCCCGCTCACGAAGACGCACCCGACGGCAAATGGCCCAACAGAGGAGTCTCAAAACCCTTTAACTTTACCCAAACCCGAAAACCCACACCCTAAAACCCTAAAACCCTAAACCCGAAAACCCAAAAACCCCAAAACCCACACCCTAAAGCCCTAAACCCTAAAACCCTAAAACCCTAAACCCTCAAACCCTAAAACCCTAAACCCTAAAACCCAAAACCCTAAAACCCCACACCCTAAACCCTAAAACCTAAAACCCAAACCC
>CAJNJA010006131.1:0-44103 GCA_905231915.1 Symbiodinium necroappetens
TAAGGAATCCTACGGGATTACTCGCAATTTCGCATAGCCGCCTATGCATGGGAGCTTTGACTTTCACGAGTCCTGGAATCATGGCAGATGCCGCCGAACTTGCACATCCCCCACTGAAGACTCCCAGCCTGCCTTCTGCAGCAGACCAGTGACAGCCAGCTTGCCTGAACGCTGAGCAGGCCCATGTCTGTTTCAGCAGCGGAAGACTGCATACCATCTGAACCACGCTGAACCCGAATGGCGAGAGCCACCTCTTTCCATCCCCTTCACACGCCGATTCTGTGACCCAGTTTGACTGCCTAGAAGCATAGAGCATTCGGAGCTGAGGCTCTCTCTTCTATGCAACAGCTCTTCATACCACGTACACACACACACACCCAACTGTGTTTTCGATCGCACACGGCGCTGAGCCCAGTCGGACATCGGCTCGAAGCATCATTTTTGGCCGTCGTCGCAAAGCAGAGGAGAACACGACCGCGACGCGCAGGGACACGTGCTAGCAATCTAAACCCAAGAAGCTGGCACGAATGGAACGTGGATGAAACGACCCGTCGTTTGAGACATTGTCGCATCCGAAGCACGTAGGCTTTACAAACACCATGCGTCACACTTGCAGACAACGATTCTCGCTACGCCCTGTTGCATGGGAATTACTAGCATGCTGAAGAAGTGAAGTGAACATCCAGTCTTGCCTTCTCTTCTGCATCTTTGTTGGCTTTCAGCCTCAACTTCGGCTTCTGCGACATGTCTACTCAGTCCCCAGACAGCAAGGCTTCAAGGTCCTGCCTCGAGTGGTCTTCCTGCAGCTTCTGCATTTCTTTGGCAACGGCTGCATGCATCATTTCTGCCTCTGCGCCTTAACATACCGAAGGTCAGAGTCAGGATTGCAACGCTTGGGTGTAAGGATCCCGAATGAGAAACCCACGAAAAAATCAAGCTGCGCCCCGAAGGTAGGATCCTCAATCTCTCAAAAACTTTCTTGCCGAGCCCTGGTTTGCCAAGTGAGGCCCAAGCCAAGGGTTTGTGTCTGGGTTCGGGGTTTTCGGTTCTTTACTGTAGCTCTTTGACAATCACCTCCTCTCAGGAACCCTTCTTTCGAGAGTTTGGCGTGGCTTTTAACTGCGATATGTACGAGAACATGCTCGATGGCATCCTGGGCTCACTTGCTAAGTTGTAACATGTTGTAAAATGCCGTATGCGACCGACGATGGTTACGTTTACATGGAGGTGAAGACCCAAGCCCGTTCACTGAGCACCCTGCGCAAACGAGCTTCCTCTTCCTTCTCTTCGGTGACGCGTTGGTGATCTGCACCTCAGAACACAAACCAAACAGGGCTTTGATGCGACTACACGTTGGGACACCAAGATCCTGACGAAGCTGCTCCATAGCCTGGAGGACAGACTGGAGCTTGCGTTCTGCCTGCCGAACTTCTGGTGCCAAATCGAACCTGACCCTCTGAGGCTACTTGGAGCGATGCCACGTATTTGCAATGAGTCGTCCTGCCTACAGTAATTACGAAACCCTGCGGACACCTGCCCGTGTTGCATGAATAAGTCTAGAGAGCTTAACCGCTCCGGATCCCAAGCTTACCACACGATGGAATATGCTTGAGTTCCAGCCAGCTTGTCCTGGCATTTGGAAACACGGCATCCGGGTGGTTGGACTCCAACGGAATGTATCCTAGCCCTAGCTCTTCTCACACGTCACTCCGCCTCGAGGGCTGCAGCGTGCTTCTGCTCCGCAAGCAATCTGGCTTGCTTCTCTGCAGCTTGGTCCTGACACCACAGTGAGCTAATTGCAGGCAACACAACTAGGAAGCCATAGTCGGCAAGCCCGCTACCCGTGCTTCAATGCATCAGCCACATGCCCCATCACAGGGATGCAGATACCTCAAAACAGCCTCAACTTGATGTCCGAGAAAAGTCGAACCGGCACCTTGCACGGCTCCTTCTCCAACTCCAGCTTGTCTCCTGTGATCCTTTCCATGTCCTCCTGCCAGGGCTGCATTGATTCTACGGATCTTAGCAGCTTCGGAAGCTTACCAGAAGATGAAATATCTTTGCGTGCCCCCGCAGCCTGAGCCTCCGGAGTGGAGGAGACTGAGGAGACCAAGGACCAGGCATCATCATCGCTATCCCCAGACACGGGACAGGGGGACAGAGTGGCTGGGGCAGCTGCAGAAATACCAGAAGCCTGTACCTCGCCGCCACCCAACGAGCTGCGGCGTGTAGTAAAGCGTCTTGCCACTGCCTGGATCTTTGTGCTCCTTCCCGTCGGGCGGCAAACCTCCCAGCGGACTGGGCGCTGGCGATGCTGCACCCTTCGGTTTGGCGCGAGAGGTCTCCTTCGTGATCTCATTGTAGTAGAATACCTTGCCGGTGGCGTCCTTGTGCTCCTCCCAATTTGGCGGCAAGCCTCCGGCATCAGGCGGTGCAGCTGCCGAAGAACTCTCCTTTCAAACACGACCCAATCACACTCAAGTTCGGAAACGGTATATACTGCCCTTACGCAGGTTGTGGGTCGTCTGTTTGGCATGTGTTTGTTTACCACGGCCGGAAATACGTGAGGCACAAGCCAGACCAAAAGCTGCGGTCCTGCCACAACTGCTTCTTTTTGTGCCGATCCATCACGTCGACGGTACCGCTGCTGCCGCTGCTGATACTGCTGCTTCCGAGGCTGTCGACGGTTCCCTTGCTGCTTCCGGCCCTGGTCCTTCCGAAGCTGTCGATGGTTGCCATTGCTGTCAGGAACGAGGAGGGCCCGGCAGAAACTGCTGCAGCTGCACCGCCTGCAGAAGCTGGAAATGCCAATGATGGATGTTGGGCGAAGGTGTTGACCTAGCAGACCTAGCAGACTATGCAGACTTGGACGGCAGCCGTCACTTGCATACCCTCAAAATTGCCTGCACCTCGACTGGAGTGTCCGAGATGCTAAACCCAAACTGCCAGTGTTACGTGGTTTATGGCTTTCGACTGGCAGGGTGATGGTGGTGATGGTGGTGATGATGGTGATGATGGTGATGATGGTGATGATGGTGATGATGATGTTGACGATGACGATGATGATGATGATGATGATGATGACGACGAGGACGATGATGATGGTGGTGGTGATTTTAATGATGATGATGATGATGGTGGTGGTGATGATGGTGATGTTGGTAATGGTGATGATGGTGATGTTGATGATGGTGATGATGATGATGATGATCACGTTGATAATGGTGTTCATCTCGGGGGCGAACAGTGGTGCCGATGTTGATGGCAGGAAATGCGAAAGCGAGTTGAGATGATGATATGATGGCAACGGCACTGATGCTGTGATACTGCGATGGTTTAGGACGATTCTGATGAGGCTGCTCCCGACGATGATGATTGTGAAAACGATGAGGGTGGCTGTGCTAATTGTTGCAAGCTCAACCAGCACACCGATCCTCTTTGACACGCATTGGCTCTTTGAGGTCGGCTTCAGGCAAAGAGAACGAGATCCTCTAGCTCAGCCGTCAATCCTTCTGAGGCAGGGGACTTTGCAAAAATCCGCAGCTGCTGCACTACATCTGCATAGGTTCGCTTGGGATCGTCATCGACTATCCACAACAAATTCAGTTTTTCCAGGACAGTTTTCCCTTTGGGAGAACCGTACTCCAGCAGCAGCTTGACTAACAAGGACGCACACGTCTGACGCTCACGCATGCTCAGCGAGCGCAATGTGAACAGAAGAGTCTCGAAGCAATCCCATATTCGTTCTATGTTGGCACGAATGCCGGACTGTATCAAACAGTCCGCTCGCTCCAACATGGCTGCTGCAATCATTTGCTGAACGAAAGGCAGGCCCTTGGCGGCACAGTTGAAAAGCACCTGTCCGGCGGCGCCAACAACGGCAGCATCAGAACTCTGGTTGTGCCGAAGCAACCATTGGAGATTCTCGCCGACAATGCATTTAACGTGGCTTTCGGCAAAATGGGTTTTGCCTTTGAACGCGAGGGACAGACACCAGTTCCGACCTAAGAGTGAAGCAGACTCGATACAATTGACCGATGCGCAGCCGCCGGATGTAGATACAAGTGAACGAGTCAAGAGGCAATCGTGGAGCTTCTGCGCAGCATCGTTTCCAAAGGACGCTGCCCTGTGTTTTTGCGAGAAAGTCATGTCCGCGAAGTTGACAACTGACTCCGGCCTGCCCGGCACAATTTGCAGCACTTGCAACTCACAAGCTTGGCTGGAAAGCAGCTCCTGTTGTCTGTTAGGAAACTAGTTCCAACATTGACCTGATTACATGGATTGCGATGCGAGGTTGCACGAAGGAAGGAACGGCCACAACATGCCACGACGCGGCAAACGTTCTTGCACGTCAGCGAGCACTCTTCACTACGCCTGTGCACATCTTTGCCGTGGAAACATGTGTTTCATGGCGATGTCCGTTCGCACATGTCGTAGAAAAGCGGAGCACTCGGACAGTTCTTTCCATCCATTCAACTGTCCTGAAGGCTTTTGTGAATGGTAGGATGCGAGCCAGTCAGCTGTGTCATGATTCCAGCTTGCAACACTGGGTCGTGTTGACAGACCGGATTCGGCTCCCGGAGCGTGCCAAGACCCCTTCCGCGCCTCTCCATGCTCCCCAACCCGGCCACGTGCTGGATCAAGGCCTGGTAGCGGTGCAAGCACATCTTTAAGCAGAGGCCCCGACGAGCAACGAAGCAGTCGATGCGAGGCGGCGGACTGACTGCGGGCCTCAGGACTTCTCGTCTGCTGGGAAAGCCGGCGCCAGTTCAGCAAATCCTTCACCTCTTCAGTGCACAAAGATGCACAGAGGACGACAAACAATATCAACAAATCTCGTCGGCAACCCTGCCACTGGCCACTTCGCAACCAAGCTGCGCTGAGGTACGGCAACATGCTTGGCCTTAGGCTTCGTGAGCAAAGACTGTGGAGGATAAGCGGAAATCATCGGCAAGCAAGCGAAAACCAGCGCCAGCAGGCTGTTGACATTGACCGAGGAGCAGAAGCAGGTCGTAAGGAGCAAACTCCCCACCACCAACCTCCGAATGCGAGTTCAGAACTCGCTGCTGACAGTCTCTCGGAACAAGGTCTTGAGCCACAATCAAAATTGGATTCTTCGTCTCTTGGCAGCCATCGTGCCAGTAGCAACGCAGCTTCGGCTGCATGCAGTTGCTGCTATTAAAGCGCCCAGCTGCCATCGGGCCGTCGGAACATATCGTCGCTGAGGTCTCCGGCAACGACCAGCCGACCTGGGCTCATCTTGTCCAAATGCGTTTGCAGCATCAGTCACACGATTGAAGGGCTTGTGGCAAGGGGCAGTGCCGTCCTCAAAGTCCGTCTGGCAAGCTGCGTCCATGCGACTATCTTCCTGTGACGAACCTTGTGATCGTCTGGACCTTGCTTGGCACTGCCTGATGAGCGAAGACTGTCGGGTGCTGTGCCTTACCATGTCCAGGCAGGTCGCTCGAACTCGTCGTCCGAGATCAGCTGCGTCCTCTCGACGCTTTGCGTCGACTCCATCGCCCGAGAAGCTCCGCTTTGGACAAATCGGTCTTCTGACGTCGTGCGATTGAGACTCACCTCGCCAAAGAGCCACAACGCTGTCATCCAAGCAGCCAAGACAAGGCGGAGCACGAGGCAGCCACTCTCGTCTAGTTCACAAGGCGTGGCTTGACACACGAGGGGTGCTCTGCATCAGCTTAGTCAAATTCCGCAGCTGCTTGCACGCATGTCTGTTCTCTGACACCTCAGTCGATCTGGGCTCCAAGCTGTCCCGTCTTCACCATGCCAGTGCTCTTCGTCATGGGCATCCTGGGAGGGCAGCTGACCGACTAGATTGTTTAGCTTTTTCTGAGAACAACGGTGCGAGGACCCCAGAACTCAGAACCCGCCTGGGGATAAGAACCCAGTCTCCATCCTGAGTGTCCTCATCCTCATCGAAAAGCACGCGCTGCTCGGGGGGCACGCAAGTGCTGCCGCCACTGTCGGTGCCATCGTCACAGTCGGAGGTAGCGCTCTCGTTGCTGGTGATTATGCAGCTGGAGCTCTCGTTGCTGCCGGCTCTGCCGCACTTGCTGTCGGTGCCGGCGCAGGTGGAGCTCTCGTTGCTGTGGGTGCTTCCGCAGCTCCAGCTCCGGTTGCTGTCGGTGCCGCCCCAGCTGGTGCTCCCGCGCTCAGGATCGGGCAGTTCTGCAGACCTTGGCGTGGCGACTTAAGCTCAGCTTGGGCTGTGGGCTGTGGGCAAAACCATGGCTCAGTTTTCTCTCGAGTCCTATGGCATAAGAACGCCAACTTCCATGTGCACGAATCAACATGCAACCTACAGTCCGTGCAAGAACAACTGCACCCATTTGCAACCCCCGTCTGGAGTCCCCCCGTGAAAGGCAGCGAGTGCGATCCCAAAGCACAAGCACTGCAACAGTGGAGTCAAGCTTGCTATTTGACGCGGCAGATTCCCGGGCCGCTCAACGAGGCTAGACAAAACGAGTTCAAGCTGAAAATACGAGATGGGTTGAATTGCAGCAAAAGGAACCTCCTTTGCTGACACCATGCCTGTCGTGCGTGACCTGGATGACATGATTCCGCTGCAATTACCATCGCCCTGCAAGGAAACTGTTCCCTTGAAAAGTAAGGATCGGTGCTGTCTCCCGAAAGTAACCGGGTGACAAAAGCGCTTCGGCGGGGCCTTGCAGCAACGTATTTCAAGCTGTTTCTTGCGTGCACCTGCTGTGAGCTCGCCATCATGGACTGAGTGCAAGCCAAACATCGAAGGCGTAGAGCTGTTTCTTTGTCATTCGGGCATTGAGGGCGGCTCGCCTCGTAAATGTTTCCTTTCTTGCAGACATTATGTGCGCATGGAGAGCTCTTTGTGCCTTTCGACTCCTTCTTTCTTGCTTTGGCTGCATTTAGGGGCCCCTTCAATTCGCATCATGCCTGGCACAGCATCCTGCGACCGGGGCACATGTCTTGCCAATGGTGTTGCTCTGCTGGGATGAACCAACTGGCGAGCTGATGGCAGTGCTTGGTACAATCCTCCAGCTGTTCATTGGCGCAGTACAGCCTTAGATGCGGTCAGCCAATCCTCCGGTACGAGCCTCAAGGTGCATGCAGCTGGACTCGCAGCCGAGCCACTTCCATTGAAGTTGGTGGCTATGCAGCGTCATCCAATTCAGGTTGCACTGAAGTGCAAAGTTGGCTCTGCTGATAGCCTGGAGCTGCACCTCCATGTCAAGCCGCCTGGGATGCGCGGGCACCCCTTGCAACACCGGATCTCAACGCGACATGCTGCACACCCCCGTGCCAAAGCCGAGCTCGCTCAGGGCCCCGCTGAGCTCTCTCCTGGTGGAACCTGAACAGGCGTGCGCCAAATCCAACGGCTTTGCCTCGAACAGGAATCCTTTGACCCCCTGACTGGGCCTGCCCTCCAGCCTTTCCAGCACATCGTCGAGTTCGCCGAAGTCGATCACATGGTCAGCATCATGGAGCTTGAGCCTGCGCAGTCTAGAGTCGAGCGCGCCGAAAACCATGCAAACGGCAACCGACAAGATGTCTGCTGTCTGCAGAGGCAAGCTGCTCTGCTGACGCGCTGTGGAGGTACCTGAGCCAGGGAGACTTGCGCGAGTCGCATCACCTCGGGAGAGCTCGGGGCCAGGCTCCAGCACGTCCAGCAACAGCAAGTCATCCTTCCGATAGAATGAAGACTAAGAAGAATTCCATTTTTCCAAGAAAAGCCAACCCAGTGCAGGAGCATCTTTGGGCTTTGGGGGCGCTTTGAAGTGTTCCTGCTGCCCCCACGGACCATGGCGACCCATGGCTGCTGGGAGGAGCCTCGCTGGCTCACTAGTCCCTGAAGGTGATTTGCAAACGAACTCTGTTCCGTGCCAGGCTGCAAACTGCTGAAATCCAAGAATGCACAAGGCCGACGACCCAGACACGGATGACGCTAGTGAAAAACTGTTTCAGGCATCCAGCACAGTCAAGTTCAATAAGTCTGGCCATTCAAAGACAGGAAGGAATCCACTGATGGCTTAATGGATATTTGCTTCAGAAGAATGTACTGCTTCGCCATGCACCGTCAGAACGCAATTGAGCTCCTAGCGGTTGCGCACTACTGTGCAAATCTCAGTGTGACGTGAAAACGCCTCGCTCGAACCAGATTGCCACTTCGTTTCTTCAGCGACGTGGGCAACTGCAGGATTGGCGGCTGCGCAAAGCTTTTCCACCTGTCTCTGCAGCCCAGTAGGGTCTATGGAAACGGTGGTGCTTGTGACCGGCTGCACTAGTAAATGCATCGTCTGCTGTCCTGACCAGGCCAAACCTGCCAGTTCTCGATGTCAGAACGGCTCATTAACCCATCTCATCGGTTCACCTGGTAAGGATTCTGCATGCATTGCCATTGCGAAATAAGCGACCTGCACTGCTTTGCTGAGTTGCGGGCCGTGGCATAGACGGCTGAAAAGTCCTTGCTTGGCTGTGGATGCGGGGAACGACGACCGAGTACCGGAAGGGAGGCAAGCACGCCAAGCAGAAAGGATCAAGCTGAAGCGTGTGACAGTGTGGGGCGAGGCCTCGTCTCCCTTGCCCGCGGCTCGAGCTGCCTGCAGGACAAGCCACCACACCGTTTCATAGTAGGCCAGGCCTCCTTGGCAGAGATCTGCATGCTTTAAAGGATCCCTCTCCGCGTGGAGCGTACTTTCTCGATGAGGAGTCTAAGTCTGTACAAAGCATGATGTCAAGCACGTACTCTTCAATTCTATCGAGAGAATAGCACTGTTTCTCTCGCTGGCTGCGACTTCGGGAATGTGACAGTTCGGCATCTTGGCCATGCACCGTCTCAAAACAAAAAGACGCCATCGACGATCAAGCTCGTTGGCCTTGAAAGCCTCGTTGGCAGCAGCTGCTAGCGGCATCGACCTGCAACATCAGAACTTGGGGGAGGAGTGGCTGGGACGAAAGCTAGACAGGGCAACTAGCAAGGGACTGCGTTGGAGCTTTTCGTTTATGCCAGTGTGACGAGTGCCAATTGGCACCCGTGTCCGAGGGTTCAGACAAAAGCGCTCGGAAGGGGCACGGCCGTGCAGGGTGCGTCTCAGGCGTCAATGCAACATTGACGTGCGGTCGAACAACATCCAGACAAACTACATCCGCGGGTGATGCGTGCGCAAAAGAAACTTTCCCCTGTGATGTGTCCCACCACGTTCGTATGATGTGCGATCGCCCTACAGACACAGGCCGATGCCCGTAACACCTGTACGTCCTGCGACGTGTGATCATGTCTACGCCGCCCCTGTGAGCTGTGATCTTACAGCATCCACACGCCGATCATTAGAACAAATCGTACACTCCTGTGATGTGTGATCTCACCACAGACACCCGTGGATCCGATGCCCGCAACAAACAGCGGTCATACACACGCCGATGCCCGCAACAAACCGTACTCCGTGTGCAAGCCAATGCACATGTCAAAATGTCCTCCCTGTTATCTCCCTTGATGTGTGACCTCACTCACCACATGCAGACGCTGATGCGCTGATGTGTGATCGCACCGCATTCACCGCCGGAGCCGGGAACAAATCACCGCGATGTGTGAGCGCAGAACAGGCACATGTTGAAACAAATCGTACCCCGTGATGTGGGGTCGCACAATATGCACATATCGGAACAAATCGCACCCTTTGTGATGGGTGGTCTCACAACCGACAATCCACACTCGCTGTGATGTGCAAGCGCGCCACATTCACATGCCGATGCCCAGAACAAATCGTATGTGGGATCTCACAACATACACATGCCGATCCGAGCCCGTAGCAAGTTGTACCCTGTACAGCGATTACAGCGTACCGCGTGTGATGCGTATGTGCACACGCCGATACAAGCAGACCCACATTTTCCGATGTTCGCAAGACACTTTTGGCATGACCTATGCCCGCATATGAAGTACTGGAGACGGGAAACCGGTAGGCGACCATCAAGAGTATTGTTGGGCTCCAATCAGAGCCACTAAGTCACTAAGCGAGCATCGTCAGCGTCATTGGGTGCCCAATCGGATCCTGTGGGCGAGCCCATGAGCATCATTGGGGGAGTTACTGCTGTTGTTGATGCTGTTGATGATGTTAGTCTGAGCCGGTAAACGAGCATCGTGAGCGTCATTGAGGGCCCACACGGAGTCGCGAAGCGCATCAGGAGCATCCCCGGAATCCCAATCGGAGCCGCCAGGCAGCATCATGAGCATCATTGGGGGCTCGTGTTTCCATTTGAAGGTGGTCTGAGACGCCACTTTCGGACACCCAAAAACGGACCAGGAGTGGCAACGGCCAAATCCAGCTCCAGGTAGGGTCTGTCCCAATGAGGACCCCTTGTTGCAACCTTCGGTTGGTAAGAAACTCAGCTAGCCCCGGAGGCTTTGCGATTCCTTTTTGCCAAAGCGGACTGAGGCTCCAACTGACCTACCTTGTCACCGAGATCCACGGCCAACCTTACGTCCTGAAGCTCTCCAGTCGCTGGCGTTGTGGGACCCACACTTGGGCACACCAGCCTTCTGCTGGTGCTTTAGCGGGAAGTTGGGAGCAAAGTCACCATCCAGCATTTTGGGGCCCTGCGCACAGAACCGGCGTGCAAACTGCGCAGCTTCATGCGCTTATGTGAGTCATTCCGTGGCATGTGCGAACAGCAAACGTGCGTCAAACGCTGTTCAACTAGCCTCTCAATCATCCTACACTACTACACCGAATGCGAACTGAATAGCCACCTTCAGGCCATACATCGGCGACGCAATGGCGCCCTCCTTGATGACCTTTAAGCTTTCGCAAGGCGAGGCAGGGCATCTGGTACAGTATCCAATCGTGTTCTGCAGGTCTCCTCCAGGATATCCTTCCCTTGCAGGCCTGCTTTCTGTCCCACCTCCGGCAAGTTGCGACTGTCAACCGGCTCCTACATCTGAGATGACTTGTTTTTTAGCTTGGGCGGAGGCTGCGAGACCTTCAGAAAGAGCGACCATGTTGATACCCATCACCTGGTGCCACGAGCAGCGTCTCTTCATGCTCGGCTTGCCGGCTGTTTGCCAGACAGTCGAGCTCAGCCATCGGCCATGTTGATGACCAGCTTCATCCTCGCTCCACATCCCACCTCGCGGAACTCAGGTGGCCATTACAAACTTTGCGGTGGGCTGCTGACGCTACACTAGCTCATTTCCGGCTGTGTCCACCTCCCCGAGGAAAAACGTTCTCTTGCCCAAGACGTCAAGGCACGGCTGCACCTGCTCTAGGGAAGCGTCTCGAATCTACGGCTGGATCCCAAGCCTTTGCCCGGGTGACATAACGTTTCATTGAACGTTCTGGGCGAGGGAGGGGACCTTTGGGGTAAATCTCGTAAATTGGCCCCTGCCTCCTTCTGGAGGGCTTCCTCGCCCGCTGCTAGGATCACCAGCTGGCCTGACTGCGTGGAAGCTCAAAAAGAAAACTCGCGATCTGCATAGCTTCAAGGAGACATGGTTGCTGACGAAGCCCGCCTTGCAGCGCTGGACCCTTGGAACCGCTGACTGGTGCCTGGCGACAAGAGCTTTCCGCACAGAGGCACTTGACATGGTGGAAACCGCACGAACCACGAGACATGCAGGCGTGCCTCAACAAACCTGCCCCCTTTCGCAGTGATGGCCTCGGCCTCTCAATGATGTTCACGCGAAGGCAGGCGTGGCAAAATTGGAGCACAAGACGCTGCACGGGGCAGCGGCGATTTCCTTCACACATTCCTGGCAATCCGGGCACAGTGTCTAGAGAGACATGTCCACATAACCAGCACCATCGTGCACCCTTGACACCAAGTCTCCTCGTCTACGGTAGACATATCGACAAAGCGCTTCCCCTTCGTAATGCCTGCACATGAACGGGACACCCTCGACACCATGTCCACTTCCACTCGGAGAGCCCCCTCCTGCCAGAACTCCTTTCTCCCCGAACACCACGGCTCTTGCCGAGGTGGGGTCCGAAGTGCACCTCAGGAAGGATCGGGGAGCATGTCACTGCTCCGCAAAGGGCCTGCCTTTGCTTGTGGACGAATGCACTATCGGTGTCGGACGGGTGTTTATGGGGCTGTGATGAGCTGTGCCTGCAACAAAGGAAGCTGCAGCACTTTGTTCTCGGGGTTGCAAATGCGTTTGCGGTCGTTCAGGAATCAAGGGGCTTCAAGCGCTATGACTAGCTCATGAGACTCAGCTGGAGGAGACTAGTGACGAGTGCTCGATTCGAAGGCCCTGCGTTCCGGAAAAGCAAGCGACCTTCGTCAAAGACTCCCGAGTCTACTTCGAAGAGTCAGGACATTGCTGTTGTTTACGAACACAGCTGGCGGCGGACTGCCTACGAACTCTGATTTCTGAGAAAGAAAGGATTTGGCTCAGAAGCTTGCACATACGTACAGGTGTTCTATGGTGTTCTTGGGCAGGTGCCGAAATGCGATGGCGCAAAAAAATAAGTTCAACACCCGCGGCTCGGCTAACTGCACGTTCACACATGCATTTCGTGCCGGAAGAGGAAGAAGCCTCTGTTGCAACGAGACGACTCAAAGCAGCAAACACCGAAGCTGACCAAGATCAACCAAGCCCAGACTACATGTGTGGATAGGCCTGGATAGGGTTTCTTACGTGCAGACACATGCAGTAACAAACAAAACGGCCTTGGCGGAAAAACAGAACCTGCGGCCGCAGTGCTTCAGATTTCGTCTGCCAGAGACAAGTACGTCGCCTCTGACAAACGGGACATAGCCGGAACCAAAAACTTAAACAAAACCCAAATGCCTGTCATAGGAGCTGAGCAGCGCTGGTGGCAACACACTGAGTTTCCAACGCAAAAGTCACGTCACAGGTCTCTACGACCTCCTGCGCAGTCTCGGAGACCTGGCGGGTCAGAATCGCATCCCGCCAAAAAGCGCACTTATGCGCTCTTCTCTTTTTGTCTTCATGACGGCCTTGGCGCCCTTTGCCTCCAAGGCAGCACACTTGTCCCGGGATCGATTCCTGGCAGGTACAGAGACAGCCTCCCGGAGACTGCGCAGCTTGGCAGTTGCGAGCCGGATGCGCCACACTGTAACAGGGTAGCCGGCATCGACTAATCGCCCCCTTGCCAGCAAGGGCAGCTTCGTTCATGATCTGGCTCAGCGAAAGTCTTGAAAACTCTGAGCTCTTCACGCCATAGCAGAGCCCATGATGCCCATGCCTTTGACATCGTTTTGCGCCGGCCACTTTCGATCATCTGCAGCCTGAATGCCGCACCTAAATAGCCCACGGATGGCTTTTTGTCCATGGCTCACAGGCTGGCGAAAGAGGGGCGGGGGGCACTCTGCGATCCTGCTGAGTAAAACAGGCAAAGGCTCCGGTGCCACAGCCCCTCTTCGTCCTCCGGTCCCTCGGCCCTCCCTGCTGCGTTGTTTGTCGCTTGCGCAGAGAATTCGAGTCACACGCAAGGGGCGTGGAAGTTGGACGCCAGGGCATGTCACTGCGATTCTACACTCATGACACCGTAACACACGTTGAACATGCCCAACTACCGCGTGAAACGAAGCCCGGGTGAGATCCATCTGGTGTGGGCAAGTCGGTAGAATCACACCAGTTCAGAAGCTGCTCCTATGTCCCGACTCGAGCATGTCTTGATCCCCAGAAGTGCCCTCTGCACAATGCCTTTCAGAACTCTGCCTTTCGGGGTGATACCTGGGATGTTCTCTTCTTTCAGTTTCTCTCTCTTCTTTGCAGGCCGAGCTCGCGGCCGGTCCCCGGGCCATGAGACCCTTCGGGCTCGTCCCGGCAACAGAAACGGGGGATCCTTGGGGACAGGTTCGGCCAAACTTGCGACTTCTTGTGACTCCGACTGGGCAGGCCACCAGCAGCTATTTGTCTGGTGGTGCTCCAGTTTTCCTGGCAGCAAGGCCACTGTGTAGCTTGCAGTCTGATGTGAAATTACCTGACAGCTCAAAGATCAGGTCATGCAGTTTGGTCCTGGGTTTCTTCTGCTTCTTGTTGTAGTTCTTGTTCGCTTTGGTTTTCAGCTCGTCCCGTGTGAAGGGCCTCACAAGCGCACACCACGAGCACTGGCACAAAGTGGCATCTCATGGAAGGCGACATGTCTGTCAGCTTTCGCCTCTGGTCATCCTCGTCTTCGTCATCTTCATCATCTGAGTAGTCCTGCACAGGCTTGCAGGAGATTTGATGGCAGGAGCAGGGGCAAGTGCAGCCAAAACAGTCCTCTACTGTGCTCGGGAGCTTCATCTGCAAGCTCGTAGAGGTCTGCCCAGTTCTTGCTGGCCTTCGCTGCTCCGCACGAAGCTGTCAATTCTTCAAACGTGGTGCGAAAAAGTCTGCCTCGTGCTCTCGTACTCGTCATCCTCCTGCGATGACTAGAACAAACAAAGCGAGTCTGCAAGGATAGCGTCGAGCAGCGGCTTCTTTCACTCTTCTATGCCAGCGGCCTGCTTGAGGGAGTCGTACATCTTCAGCAGCTCATTGGTTCGCTGCTCAATGATTGCTAGATACCTTCGGTGAAAGTCTTTAGAGCCGAAGAAGCTCCAGAAGAGAGGGGAAAAAAAGGGGAAAAGGCCACCGAGGCCGGCACACCATCATGTTGGCTTCTGAGATGCCACTGCCGCAACCACAAGGCAGATCCTGAAGAGCAGCTGCCCGGCTCAGACGGGCACTCCTCCCACACCGAAAACTGCGCTTCCTCGGAGGTGCAGCCGAGCCGTCGGAAAATGGACTCGATGCAGGTCCTGGCTTCTTGAACTTACGTCTCTTTGACCAGCTTCAGACACCGGGCCTGATGTGAGACAAGGTCTGCTGCGACTCCTTGTGAACAGATGATCAGACCCTCATCGCCATCCGGACAGCTGGCAATGAATAAAGAGGCGGAATCGTGCACAGTTCCACCAGCTCCTGGTGCTTCACCTCATAGGTGATGGCCTTCCGGTCGATGTCGTTCCACTTCTCCTCCAAGTTCTCAAGGATCTTGGCCTCAAGCAGAGACACAACGAATCCGTTACTCGGAGGTGGGCGGTGGTCTCGGAGTGTCAACAGGCCGCTTCCACAGCAGAGCACGCTTTTCAACATCCTTCCCGGAGCTTTGCAAGCATGACCCAAAAAAGGGTCAGCATGGGTCGGACGGAGCAGCACAGGCACACTTACTACCTGCCACTGTCTTTGCATGTTTGTTGACGACAGCAGTGAATGAAGATGGTCTATGGCTTGGCTAGCACTGCTAGTGCAGTGCCTTGCAAAACCCCCTGATGTGCATCACTTTGCTTGTTGATGTGCACCACCAACAAATCAAGACCAGAAATTAAGGTGCATCTTGAATTAAGCAGCTACATGTAGCCCCAGCACCCCTCGCTAAGCAAGGCTCTGAGAGGGATGCTGTCGGGCATCCGTCTACAGGAATCCTCATCAGCCTTATCAGAGAGCGAAGTTCATGCTCCGGCAACTGAAAGTCGTGCTTCGTTTTGTATGCGACCAACCTTAGCTCAACATTCATGGAGATTTTCTCAACGATGATCGTTCCCTCCCAGATCTATGCACGAGCTTCAGGGACAATCGATGGGTGTTGCGATGCTGCATGAAAATTATGATCTATTTCAGTCAAGGAGCGACGACAGCAATATCATCACTGCTGCCACGCCTTCGAGCAACAGAAGCCAACTCGGCTGCGACATTGTTCGAAGAGAAGCTCCGCACCTCATTGCTAGGACTTCACAGGTTCTCAGCTTTTACGAGGCCTATCGGTCTCAGGGACTGAGCTGCAAGCTAGACCGCAGCACTCTGCGTCAGAGAGCACCTTGGCATGGTTTTCTGTCTCAGCCACAAGCCCTGCTTGACACTGACCCCGCATGACAGGCGTGCTTACAACTTCCAGCAACTGAGCGGGCACATCCCAGAGGCCATCCGAAGCCACGACCACAAATTCAACCTCTGAAAGCGCCACAGAGCTGATCTGGGGCAGGCAAGCGAAGCCTTCAGCCTCCAAGTCGAAATTCCCCAGCCCCCTCGTCATGGGCAAAACTCCGCCCAAACATCCCAGTGCGATGCTTCCTCCACACATCTTCACCCGCTTCACCTCTTCCGGCAGGGAGCACGTGTGATCTGTGCTCAGACGTTGGTTTCCACCTCTCTTGAGGCCCACAACTGCACGTGAATCTCCAGCACATGCGCACCACAATGCTCCATTACAGGTGGCAACAACCACTGCTGTGCTTCCTCCACAGAGCTTCTCCTGCCTGGCCAGTTCGTTGCACTGCTGCAGTGCATGAGAAAGGGCCAATTCTGGCTTCGAGGGCCAAGTTGGCTGATCCCAGACGAGCTGAGGCAACACGCGAGAAGCGTGACCGGCAACCTCGGGATAGCGGTGTCCATCGAACACGGCCCACAGCGCCTCGCCACCCTTGGTGTCAATAACTAGGCGGTCCTCTCGCTTGGCCGAAGGGTCAATGACGAAACAGGATGGGAAGCAGCTTCTCCTGCAGGCGTCCTCAACAGCCACGCTGGCGAAAGTACAGTCTCATGCAGATCTAGCATCCCCTGCACCCCAACAAAAACAAATCTCCTCGCAGCGCTGAAGCCAAATTGGCTTTCTGGGGGTGCACGGCGTCGCAGGACTGCGGCTCGTCATCTCCAAAGGCGACTGCCAGGGCTGGCTTTGAGTCCCTGAGCGCCGCGGAGTTCGTAACTCCCAGTCCATCTCTGGCAGGGGCATCGGTCCTTCTGCTGAAGGCTCCACGGCCGCCAAATGTCAAAGCTGGCTTCTTTGATGTTCTTCGTACTTTGGAGTTGGAGACACTATTCACTGGCATGTTTTCTTCATTTAAAGGAAACCTGACCGCTAATGTGGAGGAAACGAGCCGCTGCGGATGCAACCTGGTGCTGGTTAGCGTGCGTCAGCACACCCCCTAGCCGACCTGACATACTGACATGGAGTGTCACACGAATTTCGGGCCTTCTCAGTGTCTTCCTTGCGGCTGCTCTGGCCACTGAGAGTAATGTACCTGCACGAGAAAGCAGCAAGGCAGTTGTGGAGATGCAGGCCCGTAGTCGGGCTCGTGAAGCACAGAACTCCAGGTCGGGGCACTCTTCCTTGTACTCGGCGATCTGCTGTTCGAGCTTTTCGATCTCTGCGCTGAGCTCGTTGTTGTACTTGAAGAGGGAAAAGTTCGTGTCCTGGCTATAGTGAACCGCAGGAGTTGGAACATGGATCTAGGATGATTAGTGCGTATACTTTAGCTTACAGGGCATGAGGATAATGATGTTCCAGCTTTGTGGCTTCTACTGTACGTCCGATGTGTAATGTCTTTAGATACCTTGATGGATGCCCGAGAAAATCACCTCTGCATCGATGAAGTTCTGCACCAGCTGGTCAATGTCACATATTCCAGTAGCCGCCTGGACATGTGAACGAACACGACAGTTGCAAGCAGCTCTGACATGCCTGCTGGTTACGAAAAGATACAATCATGCCGGCACACATCAAGCAAAGCTTGCAAACAACGACACCTGGATGCGTGCGAAAGCTTCCTCGTAACTGGCAACCTCGCACACAGGGACCAACTCGAGACTTGCCATTGCAAGAGAAGTTGCTAAGGAAGACTACTCCAGGTAAGAAGATGCAAAAGTGTCCGGCCTTGTCCTGATTGGAAGTCATCGTGACCAGGGACTTTGTTGTGTCCCATGTGTGCCTTATGACCAGCATAATCGGAAGAGAATAGAGTGTCTGACAGGCAGGCAGAGCAGAAAGACAAACAAATAACTGCAGAAAAAAATGAAAAAGAAACAGGCCTGGACAAATGCAACCTGCCAAACACTCGTGCCCTCGTGAACACCTACACATACAAGCACATACACGTTGTACTTCCACATATGTATACGAGTGAAATCTGCAATATTTCACTTCTGAAGTCAGCTGCCTCGGCTTGCACAGTCCCTCACTTTCAAGCCATCCGAAGTCTACATAGAGCCTCACTTTCAAGCCATCGCACCCTCAACCTCAGCCGTCAGAAAGCTGCTAAAACGTCAGATCTTGCAGGTCGATTATTGAAGATTCCACGGGAGTCTTCTACGGAATCTTCAATGCTGGATGTTCTATTGAGGGAAAGAAATATGCTTTCTAGCCAGCCCGATCGACAAACCATGCTGCCCCCACCCACCAAGCAGACCTTTGTAAGGTCCTCTGTGGGTCAAGGATCGCCGCACGACTTACATTTGCCTCTCGGGGGGATTGCACCGATGTCTCCTATTTAGGCGATAGTCGTAGACTATGACAGGCCTACAAAGACGGATGGCTGGGCAGAAACTGCCAAGGATCTGAATATGTGTTGCATGCTCTATTCTACGTGTATTGGAGGGTACTGTATGCTATGGGGGCACTAGGGCTTGTGGTCTCAACTTAACACATAAGATTTGCGCAGGCTATATTGAAAACATGCACGGCTTTCACCTTTTACGGAGGCAGGTTCTAACAAAGGCACTTACAGAGTGCAGATCTGCAGGGCTTCGACGAAAAGTATGTTCGGACTGGATAACCATGATACAGCAGGGATGATCGCCAGAATTGCAAGAAGACGTACAAAGCTCACGAAGAAGTGATCGCCCTTGCAGTAGGACCATTGCCAGGCCAGTGCGATTCCAGGGCTGGGATGCTGGGATGCACCCAACAGCACCATCCGTGACAGCTACCCGTATGACGTCCTTGGCCTTCTTGATCTTAAGGAGGAACCCAGAGCGCATAATCATCACAACTCATCGTGAAAGCAGCTGCACTGAGCAAGCAGCTCAGAATGTCTGTCAATCGGCGATTGTAGTTGTAGACTCTGTAGACGGCCACCACCAACCACAATGAGTGACCTACCATGACGAGGAAGGCGACACTGCCCGAGCACGGTCCTGACGGGCAGGCTCTGTCCCGTCGTGACTCACGCATCTCGGGAGGTCACGACCGGGCAAAGCAGTGGTCGCGAGCTTCAGCTTCCGATTGACCTGCTTCGCATTGATCCCGTTAGAATCAGAAGTGACAATGTTCCATCTTTCGTGTCCCGATCGGGAGCTGACCGAACGACTCCCCCAGCGCCTTTTCCCTGCACTCTCAGTGCCTTTGCCCTTGCTCAGCCATCAGATGACAATAATCAGACAACCGGGCTCGTGATCGGATCTCTCACGCCCAGCTCCAAGCCGCATGATCCCCCAAAGAACTTTTGAGTTCTGTTCTCGGGGCGCCCGTGCAGTTCTGCACGAAGCTATCCTCGGCACTCATGTCGCGTTGGTTTCCTGGCAAATGCCAATCTGCTTGGCGCCGCGATGGCGGCGAAGGAAGCTGCATGTGAGTCGGTCTGCCTCTTCGGGGAGTTGGTCCTGAAGCTTCGCTGCTTGGATAGGGTCTAGTTTGCGCCGATAGCGTGCCGACCGGTTCCAGTTCCAGCCCGACTGATTTGCCGTCGCGCCCCAGCACCGAGGACATCAAAGATGTTCTGCAGGTTGTTGCCTTTGCTTGCGCATGGTGATATTAGGCCCTGTCAAGCAGTCCCGGCGCCCACTCCGGCGACCGTTGAAGGGAACACAAAAGACCTGCCGTCCGGGAGGACTTGGCGAACAGATTTATGCGCGCAGATGGACTCGTTAGCAAGGCCAAGTTATTGGGAGTTTAAACCATGTGGAAGATGATCTGACGGCTCGATCGATCGCCTGAAAGCTGGTGTCTAGATGGAGAACGATCTGTTTCCAAAACTCTTCTTTATCGATCGAAGCTGACTCCTCGGTTGGGCGGACAGCGATCTGCTTAGAACGTCCGCCAAGTCGGAGTCGATCGGGACGTCCACGGTGAATGGGTGGCCAAAGTCAAGCGACGGCTCCCTGAGGAAATCATGACGAATGCAGCAGATCGAGCATGATGGAGCGATTGTTCCTCGCAAGATGGTCACGGATATATCGGATCAACGCTGCTCTGTCGAACTGTCGAACGGAAGACCAGTCCCTAAATCCCATCCTACCATGTAACAACTCATTCAGGAATGAATGAATTCAGATTGGCAGAAAACTTTCCGAACAGAAATACACGCGCACGAAAAGACATGCACCCCTGCAAATGTCAAAAAAGCATGATCGAAAATGGAAACGAAGCACAAAAACACAACCATCAGCATCATTACCCTATTTAAACGCGCTGCAACTGGAAATCAGAAGCGCAAGGAATCCCAGGGAGTCGTCTGGTCTTGCAGTTAGGACAATTTCAGACGTCTCTACTGACTCTACTGCCCACGTTGCGGCACAATGTTCGCTTGGAAAGAATGATCAGGTGCAGACTTTGTGATCTTCTTTTTGTGCTTGTCCTCATCCTTGCTCTCGCCTGAAAATCCATAACTCTCCACGGCCAAGGAGTTGGATAAGAAGCTGCACCCTAGGGGTGCGACCCTCTTGATTCCCACGCACCTGCAAAAGCACTTGGCAGCAAAGTCCAGCATCATGACACGCACTTGTCGACGAGAACACCAGGGATTAGCAATGGACACTTCCTGCATGCGGGCTACCTACTTTCAGCGTGCCGGGCTTCGGAGTTACCCTGATAATGCGAGATGGGGAGCACCAAGTCATCGTCGATACCGATAGGACTTCATAGGCTCACAAGAGTTTGTTGCTGGCGACAGCAGCATGTTTGTGGCTGTCGCTGTAGCACCCGCAAACAACAAACTACGTAGTCACGGCATGAACTTCATTGTGCTGGGCAGCCAGTGCCTTCGTGCGCATAAACTCTTTCATTCCTTGGATGTCATCGCGTTCTGTGGTAGCAGGCAAGTTCAAATTGTTACCGGTCGGGTTGTGGCGATTTAATTTCAAGCTGCTTGCAGGGAAGCCACTCTTATCGTTCTCGATGAGGCGACCTAGCTCCCGCCACTCCTGTGTCAGAAACTAGACGGGAGGGCCAAGATTGCAATCAGAGGTAGGCTGTGTCGTTCAAGTGACAAGCTTGCCGCTTCCTTCTCGAACTCGGCATGCTCCTTGTCTGCCTGTTGCTTCAGGGATGCCTTAATGATCAGGATG
Source organism: Symbiodinium necroappetens (assembly GCA_905231915.1). Lineage (NCBI taxonomy): Eukaryota > Dinophyceae > Suessiales > Symbiodiniaceae > Symbiodinium > Symbiodinium necroappetens. The sequence goes on from CAJNJA010006131.1 coordinate 21,050, forward strand.
CACCCGCTTGACACTTACCATCTCGTGGGATGAACCTGGGTGCCTTGCCATCTGCGCCTGAGCAGAGTCTCGAGCTTCATAGGCGGCGTTTGCCTCCAGGACGCAACGCTTGCTGGAAGTGGTCTCTTACATGCTTATGCTCACAGCCTGCTCAATGATGTTTGCCATTTCCTTCTTTTTCTGTTGCCTTACTCCCAACAGGATATTCTTGACAAACAGACTTTGGAATGGATCTGTTTGGCTTTGAACTGACCTGAGGAAGCAACAACTCATTCTCTAACTTTCGGTAGATGTCGTCGAAGACCTGACAAGTGCTCCAGCATAGGAACGACAGAATTAATATGTCGTGGGCGGACCAGCACCTACTAGCAGCAGCAAGTGCGAGCATTCAATCGGACTTGGCCCCGTGCTACACGTTCCCTTCGAAGCGTGTCAATCCTGAACGTCATACTTTATGCTTGAGTGCCACAAATCGTTCGGACACGAGGCCAAGCCAGCCCAGAGACTTTCAAACCCTTTCAAACCATCAAACAGAGCATACCTTTCGAAAGTAAAGCAGTACGTTGCCTTGCATGTTGACTGTCGCAGTAGTAACCTATCGGAACAATGTTTATTTTGTACAATCGTGGATCGGGCGACTGCTAATGCGTCAGGGGTCGCAGCCACTATGCACCCTTCGCCTTCTACATCGCTTCCCTTGCCTCTCCAAGGGTGCATTGACAGTGGAAGTGCATGAGAAATATTGGGTTTTGCCGACGCGTCGTTGATGGCTAAGCTTGGGCCGGTGCCTCGCCGCTGGCTGGTTTGAAGTGATGGCTTCGCGACAGGAGTCAAGGATCCGGGACTACGAGTCCCAGACAAGCATAGTACAGGGATTACAACGGAAGCTTGGGCGCACGCACGAGTTCTGGAATTATCTCTCGGTCCCGACAAGTCAACACATTCGTAACGCCGGACCACATCTCCTCTTGCAAAAGGCGGATACAAACATCTTGCCACCGTGCTGCACCGAACAGACGCCACGAAGCCACTGAACATGGTCACGATGTCGCTGTGAGAAAGATAGACTAGCTTCGATAACTTTCGACCTACATCCACCTTTAACGTTTTAATTCCTGCCTAGCGCCATGCGGGACTCTCAGAAAATCCAAGCACTTGGTTTACTTGGCACGGAATGTGGCGCGGCACCTCTTGATTAGTTCTGATTCCATGAGATGGAAAATGATGAGACTTCGCTCTCGGCGCTGACAAGCCAATGCGCATGAGTTTGCCAAGCCAGCTAATCGTCGTGTCGGGTCTTGATGCTGCAGCGCCCCGTGCACGACGGCATCTAGCTACATGCCATGAGGTTAAAACGAGACAACTTCTGAGACGCTTGCTGCTCGCGCAACGTGCGATTGGCGGCAATGGCTTCATTGAACTTCTGCAAGCCCTGTTCGGCATCTGCAACTGGAGAGGCTGTGTGTCAACTGTCTTCGCGCGGCCTTGTCCAGTCTATTCTCCAGGATTCGGATTTGCTTTGCAATGGCCTGGCACAAAGGCTGCCAGCACTCTGGCTCCCCCAGTCCAACGCAGGATGATGCGAACGGCATATTACGTCTGGAACACGCTTGGTCTCCATTATGCAGACATGAGCATGACCGAACACGGAGCAACACATGCACTGCGTTGTGAAATCCTCTTGCGCCGATTACGCAGGCCTTTGAGTTGTCGAGTGCTGCATTTACACCACCGCTCTTGGCCATCTCCTGTTGCCGAATGGCAGAGTTTCATCGTTCTTTTGCCGGGGACAGAGGAAGAGTGCATTCCTGACAGCTCACGCCTCTCGAAGCTCGAAGATCCGTCTCTGGGTCGAGTCGAGCCTGGGTCAAACATGCAAGAAACTTCCGGCAAGCAGCGCGTCTCTGCATTGGCCAATATGCGAAGTTGTGCACGGCTTTGCGCATCCGGAACACGATTCAGCCGCTGCGGCCCCGACTTGTCCTGGAGCTTCTTTGCCTCAGCTTCCTGAAGGAAACGGGTGGTTTCCCAGGGGAAAAGGGCCCGCTAGAGCTGACGCAAGGTCGCCCCGGGCCTCGCCGTCTGTCTTTGCAGTGAGCTGCTCTTTGTCGGCCATCCTGAGTCCCCACCCCAGAGAGCCGAGCCAGGAAAACTTCAAAGGGGTCGTGGTATGCTGTGGTATGTTGTGGTCTGGCTGTGCTGGTGGATGCGAAGCCTGGCCCGATTCTGCAGTTCAAACGGTTCAGCGCACTGGCTGTTTGCTATCCAATCTCCTCGCCTGAGTATATACACCATCCATCAACACTTCAATCTGTAACTCGAGTCCTGCAGCAGCATGCTTGAGTCATCGAGCGAAAAGACTATGCGAGAGTCTGCTTCCCTTGAGACACCGTTGCCGACTCTGCACGTGTTCACCACCCCAGGTGTCTGAAATGTGAAAACGCGCTTCTGCCTGCAAAGGCAATCCGTGCGGGCCGAAAACCCACCAAGAGCCCTGCATGGTAAGAACTCGAAAGACTCATAAATTCAGAGTCTGTCTAAACTTCTGTGAATTTCAAGCTGCTCCCAAAGAATTTCGATGCGTACCAACTTATGAAAACTTAACAAGAAGACTGAAACAACTAGGCACAACCTCACATGAAATTGAGTTCAACAGTCAACATATGTCAGCGAAGCTGTCACAGACACTCTGGTCCAATGTAAGCATTTATCATTTATCACAAGACAATATAAGGGGTTGGCAGACTCACAATCCATTTGCATATGGGTTGCAATCATTAACAAACCCACTTGCAACTGAAATGCTTCTATCCCTGCTAGCTACATAGATGTCGTGCATCTATTCCCTGTATTAGGCTGTAGAAGCTGTTGATTTTCGCGTGCGGCCCCGAAGTCTCGAGACAAGATGTTCCCCGGAATGGGCCAGACTTTCGTTTCCCCGGTATCCGTTGAAAAAAGGAGGCTTGCTTCTAGAGGTAAACCTCCGAACTCCAAGGAGAACGGGCACAAGGAAGCCCCAAACCCCAAAGTGAAACAGTTCCGGCTCATAGGCCAGCTAAGACACTCGAAACAGAAATCACAGAAAAACAGGCACGGAATAATAACCTATTCAGCAAAGGAAGAGATCGCCATGGCGAAGAAACCCAAATCCAATGATCCAGAATATCTTCGAAACTACTATACAGAAGAAGCACAAGACAACATGCCCATCTTGTACTCATGGAAGCATTGCAATCAAATGTTACCATTGAAGGCCATGTCTATATTCAGCAAGGCTGCGCTGAATACATTACACAAACTTTGATGCAGATATTGATGTCCAAGTTTGAAACGAATACACGAGTGTAGTCTATTATGGTAGGCTAAAAGAAACATCTGTACAAAGCGACTTCTCAAAAATCCACGGACAAGTGAAATTGAAAATCGAATTATAGAGATGTTTAACGCTGATCAAAAGAATGTGTTTTTATATGTCCAAAGATGTCCTAAGCATGTACATACGCACTAACAAAAATCCACGGGATACCTGTCTTCAACCAAATGTCAAGGGAAAGAACAACGGTGATGAAATTCAAAACACAGTCCTCCACAGCGCAGATGTGTCTTCGGCCAATCTGTTTTTCAACAAGCGGCTGTGCCGTGGCTACGTGATGCCACAAGAAAGGTAGTGCACGATGGCATCACCATTAATGATGTTATCATGAAAAGTATGAAAAACCTTCCTCTAGCTAGCTACCTACCTACCTTCCTACCTACCTACCTACCTACCTACCAATCTATCTTTCTATAACTGCAAATATAAACGGACTGTTGACGAACTACAAGAATTTTAGGGAAACCAAAACATCATATGATACTGGCGACGGCAAAAAACTAAAGAGGGCCATAGCAAAAGTTGATATCGGAGCAGTGGAGGAAGGAACCAGGACAGCTCAGCATTTGTGCATGCGTGTGCAAACACAAGCATGGGTGTAGACTGTGTATGCACATGTTCAGCTTAGGTTCCTTGTCGAGGTTGGCCCGAAGGAGCCACTCTTCGCCATTGTGCGCCGTGTTCGGCTCTGAAGCCTCAATGGGAAAACCAGTTTCACCCTCGAGCTCGGCAGCGCGGTCAATCATGGCATTCGTGATGGCCTCTTCATCGCCGTCCAACCCGGCCTTGGTTTAACCATCGCCTTGTCCCTCTTCGTGAGCCGGGCGTGGTCCAAAAGGTAGAAGAAGGCCTCGCCCTTCGCCAAAAAGCCGTCCAAACCGACGAGATGGCTCCTGTATATATCAGCCCGCGTGACATACGACTCCATCGACTCACCAGGGCCCGGCACAGTTGCATCAAACGACGTCGGCGCTCATCCACCCGATGCTTGTCCAGATGCCTTATGATCGTGGCCTTTTCAAGGGCCTTGAAGACCTTCTCCTTGCCATCGTAGCCATTCAATTCGTGATTTGAAAAATGCTTCACCAATTGCCCGGCACGATCCTTCAGCTGAACCATCATTGCCCCGCAGCCAGTGGCCCCCCTCGCCCCCAATCCAGAACTCCACGCTCCTCTTCCACTTTAGATAGCTCTCTTGAGGACGTGCCCGGTGTCGTGCTGACCTTGCCGGTTTTTTTGGCCTCTCCCACGACCTTGACCTCGCCCTTGTCCTCCTCCTGGTTCTCCGGCTCGCGGTTGCGGTAGTCGCCGGTCGTTTCTGGTCATAGAAGAAGTGCCTTCCTTCATATCCTGGTTCCGAAGGAATTCTCCGAGACCGGTTCTTGTTCCAATATTTTCTGGCCTCCGGCCGAAGGCTGCATGGGCTTCCAGCTCCAATTTTCTTGGTGGTCCTGCGGGCCTCGGCTGCTCCATGGATCCGGTGATGACCCAGACCAGGATCCGTCCTCCTTCCATCCATCACACTTCTCTCCTCCCAGCGGCCAGGGCCCTTTGCCTCGCTAGGGTCTTGCCCCACTTCATGGGAGTCGCTGGAGAGCCCGCCAATACCGGCATCCGGGCTCCGCAGCGGTCACGGTTCTTGGACCCTTTCTCACAAACTCGACTCCTCCATCCCAGTCGCGTCTCCGAAGGCCTCGTAGTAGGACCTCGTGGTGGCTCTCGAAGCACGGGCTCGGCTGCAAGCCGCCAGACAACAACCACAAAAATTCAAATTTTCCCAAACTCCAGGATCACACGCCGGAAAACCCCAATGTCGCTGCCCACCCGCAGCCCGCCAAGACGCCTCTCAGAGCGCCGACCTGGATCGATCAAAACCAAAGGCTCCGCTGCCAGCAGAAGCTCACAGTGACGAAAGCGCGATGGCAACTGCACGGCAAAACCCTACTTTCACTTCCTAGCCCTGCTTCACATCAAGCCACCGCGCTTGCGGATCATAACAAGCCGCTCAAACCGCTGCAAAATGCTCGGAATGAGTGTAACACTAAACCCCTGTTGGAGTGCGGCAACTGAGCACAACACTACACAACACAGAAACACCGAGAATGTGCAGGACAACCGACAGGATGCGGATGTCATCTTGCCTGTTTTGAGGATACAACTCATAGAATAGTACCGATAATGCCAGGACTGGATATGGAAGTATTGGCAGGCCCAACATAAAAGCATTACAATCATTACAACATCTCATATGAAGGCCTTTTTTGAAAGGAACTCTCAAAGACAAAACAACGTTCGGATACAACAGCTTCCCCCACGCAGTTTCTATGAGTTCAGACTGACTTCTTTCTTATTACGAATGACGTAGTATGTTCAGATGAAGCTCAAAGACTCTCACAATAAAACCCATTCAGCTGGATTATCGCCCAACGAGGCGGGAAAGCCTCAGAACGAACTCAATTTAAAGGCAAATGTTGCAGTGAATGCAACAAGAACGCGTAAATATTGTGATTTGGAGGTGTCAACCCAGGTTACAAGCCCGAAGGCGAACATGGGTGTGGCAAGACATAAATTAAATACACAAGAATCAGCGACTTCAACACATCAACATGGTATGCAACGGGGCAGACACTTGCAAATCTGAGACGCGAGTTACTGAAAATTCAGGTGCTGAGTGTGCCTGAATATTAGGCAGGGGCATGCCTCAACTTCAGGCGAGGCGTGCCTCAACTTTAGGTGAGGGGGCTCCTGAACTGTAGGCAAAGTTATTTCCTAATCTTCGGGCAGGTAGTGTGCCTGAACTTTATGCATAGGGTGCCTGTACTGTAAATTGGTTCGTTCGCCTAAATTTTTATTCGACTTTTCGCGAGGGGCAAAAAGTGAAGTTCACGGAAACCCGTAAAAGATGTTCACTATATTTCCTGTCATTTCGTCACAGGTTTTGAGCTTCGGGGCAACATTTCACGGAAAAAGAGGCTTCCGTGACATTATCCTTTTTGCACAACGTCTGTGTGAAACTCATTGGTTGCACCTCGTCTGCGTGAAAAGAGTTTTTTGCGCAACATCGGTGTAAAAAGCACGGTTTCGCATGTCCAAAAACCTTTTCGACAACATCTGTGCAGAAATCACTTTATGTGCTACTGCTGTTCAACCGGTCAATTCAAGCTGGTTATGCAAGACTTGGTGCTATTGTGCATTCGAAAACGAAATTAGAAAACTGCTACTATTGAAAATAACACAAAGTCCATTAGCAAAAAAGTAAAACCGTGTTCAAGGTCCTAGGATTTGGATTTTTTTGCAGTGGGATTGGGATGAAACAGTGCGTATACTGGCATTTCTTCGGTGAAATAAGGTCGGGACTTTGGCGGTGGGTTCGTTTTACAAACTGTGGGTTGGCATGTGGGCACCGATCCGTCAGCGGGTTTCGTCACAACTGGGGCAAGGTCTTTTGTAAGTTTCAGAGAATTCTGCCTCACCTTTGTACTCTGCCTGGTGTTTTTTTTGATGGCCTGTCCGGTGGCTCCCAGGCACTAAACACAAGCGTTGTGACAAGAAGGGCTGTGAACCCCATGCTGGTTCATCATAGCAGCACCTCGATCGTGATGCAAACTCAGACTCCGACAGCCTGTTGATGGTCTCCTGCTGCATTTTGGCCTCTGCCTGCTAACTGCTGGACGTTACCCGCCGCTGCCTCGATTGCAGCATCTGGCCTGAGTGCCGCTGCTGGATCGAGTTTCGTTGAGCTCTGCCTCAGACGAACTCTCTGTCCGGCCCTGTTGCGCCAGGTCAAACTGTTTCAGCACCTGCCTTCATTTTGCGATTTTCGCGCGTAAGCTTCTCAATGGTGGCACGCTGTTTTCGAATAGTGCCTTTGCAACTCACTCTGCAGGTCACATCGAGTATTGCAAAGCAGCTTCCCTCGATCGACAGCCTTGAGAGTCTTCACTGCAGGCTCTCTTGTCGTTCTCCTCACGGTACAATTCCGGTCGGCAGTTGCTCTGCAGATCCCCTCAAATACGGGCCCCGGGTTGCTGTTGCAATGAGCCAAGCGGCAAGGACGCGGAATTTCCGCTGGAGCTCAGCGATCTCCTGCTCGATAGGCTTCCTGCCATGTCGGACTGCCTTTCAGTCGTTGCACGATGCAACAGAGACTCTCTGCCTGTCTTCGTCCTTCTTCTTTTTGAACATTGCCTGTTCGACACAATTCATCACAGAAGTTCGTCGTCCACGGAGGCAAGAACCGGCAGTCTAGCCCGCTGGGGCAGACGCCATCTTTGAAGCGCCTTGACGATGCTGGAACGGCACCTTGCAAGCAAGCTTCGCTCACGGCACATAGAACGGCCAGACAGTTGCGGCGAGGAGGATATGGGAACGCATGGACAAACTCAGATGACTGAGTCCCGAACATCAATCAAAGCAGGACAGGTAAGAACTTTCCGGTTCAGGGCAGAACTCTCGATTCTATTTCCAAAAAATGCACCACGTGCCCTGCGCGTACACACACACACAAGACCTACACATGCCGACCCTGCGCCTCAAAGCAGCCCGGGGCGTGTGCGGCGCCCCAACTTGAGCCCAGTCACATCCAAATCACGAGCTGAACTGCAACTGCAAGGTTCTGCACAAGGTGTCACCATGCGCTTTCGTGCATCGAGAGTGATTCTACCACGTTCCACCTCTTTTGTGCGGTGCCACTCTTGCGAGCGACTTCCTATTATCCACTGTTGCTGCCAGCATCCTGGCACGAGGGCCTTGTCTTCTCAACCTCCAAATGTCTAAGTTGCTGATTGTGGCATTAACCCAACAACCCTAATTGACTGCCATGCTCGACAGAGTCCACAATGAAATCACATCCAGGCTTCCTCACAAATGAAATTCGTCTGGCCACCGGTGGCGACCTACCAACAAGACTGCACTGCAGGGAAGACTAACTTGTATCGTTCTTGGGTGTCCGAAAGTGCTCTCAAAGCTATGCGTCCAACTTGTCGCAGGATGTTGTGTGCTGTACACCAAACGGGTACGAAAGGCATGGCCCTGCCTCGTCTGAGGGAGCGCCCGGGACCGCAACCAAGGCGCAGGTCCTTGAAGTTTCCATCCTTCTTCCACAGAACTGCTACCCTTTGTGAAAGAGGTGCCGTCTGCAGCTTGTGCAGTCGCAACTCTCGTGCGGGCGCCTCAATCAAAACTTTGAAGACTTTGGAGTCAAAGGTTCCGCAGTCGCCCAGTTTGAGAGTCTAGGATTGCACGGGGTTAGTGCCCATGGGTGAAACACAACTCCTCAGCAAATGCATCTGAAAGAGGTGTTCATAGGCTGAACAATCTGCCATGCATACCAACGACAGAAAACGCATTGCTGTGCTGCTGGCTCTTACCAGCATCGGGCCCAGTGCGTTGGAACGCGTTAAGCCATGGCGTGGGCGATTCCACCGCAGCATGGCACCTCAACATAATTGATGGCGGCTAAGCCGTGGGAAATATCAAGACGTCCCTGCGCAGCCGACAGCATCGCCCGAAATCCATACCCACTTAGAACACAGAGCCGAAGAGAAGTAGCTTTCTGGGCTCGATATGTCCATTGCTTCCTTGTGCAATGCACGGGCCCAAAGATCTGTAGCGGTGGGCAGGGACCCGAACAGCATGCCAGACGAATGCCAGCGTCGAAGGGCTTTAGTGGGACTTCGCTGAATCAGCTACCAGTCAGAACCCCAATGAGAAAGGGAAACATGCTCTAAGCCCTGTCGTGGCACCCTGTCTTTCGGCAACTCGTTTAAGACGTCCTCGGAGAGGGGCATAAAACACAAAGCAATCGGAGGTCCACAAGCAGCTCTCGTAGTTTCAGACTTGTTCTGGCACATCAATGCTTCTTGTAATGCAGCCCTGTGGACTTTCGTCAAATGCAATCATTACATGAGCCCGCCTCAGGCGGTCCCCGAACTGCGCAGAACTTCTTTCTGGCAGTTTCACGTGACACGGCGAAGGATGGCTCTTTTTGCAGAGGACCCAAGATCTCAACACTGTGACTTTGTCCGAACCGTTTGAGCCATTCCCATTTTGGCCCATTCCCTTCTGCCGACAGGAGAGCTAGCGGAGCTTCGTGGGACCGGCCTTCGCCTCCCCGAGAACCTCGGCGCTCGGTGCTTTGGAAAAGCGTTTCATGGGCGAAGCACCCGAGCGACTCACAGGCCACAGGCTCTTCAGAGCAGACCACCCTCCGACCAATGTCGTTAACAAACCTCAAAGAGCAACTCGCCCCATGCCGCTGGTGCAGCTCGCAGGCTCCGCCGCTGGTGCCCAGCCGGTGCAGCCACCTGGGGCCCTGGCCAGCTCCCGGATTCCTTGCCATCCCTTCGGGGCCTCGAAGCCATAAGGCGCCTTGTCAAAAACAGGGCACATGATGACATTTGGACATGGCGCTAGCGACCATGTCACATGGGCCTCCATGAATTTTAGCAAGGCCGTGCTGGGGCCATCTTCAGCCGCCACGTCGCTCTTGATGTGCATCCTTTGCCCGCCACGTTGCTGTGGCATGAACCAGTGTCCGTTTTCAAGATTGGGTGTCGGACAGCATTCGCCGTGCCACCTGCCACTCCCCTTGGGAGTAGTTCTGGTAGCCCATGTTGAAAAGCTGGAAGAACTCTACCTGTACTGCATTGGACATCAATGTTGGCACGTGCGATTCACCGAAAGTTGCTAGCTACGGGTGTCTGAGGAGACGGCAGTGTAGCGCTCTCGCATTTGCAGGATAACCTCACGCATCGGACAAAACATGGAGGCTGGAACTAAGGGTCCGGGTCTTCTGACCTCGTCTGTTACGAAGATCTCTGCCAAATCCTGCACGAATTATGCGACTGGACCAGCACCCGGATTGTTGATCGCTGGGTGCTGTTTCTGAATTGGACAGAGGGAGCTTGACCATGCCGTTCTTAGGAGCAGTCGCACTCCTTGTGGAGCACTGCCTTCTTTTCCTGCTCTATCTGCTGCCGGACCTGCAGACATGGTGACAGAGTCCTCATTGCTGGACGGAACTCACACAGCACAGCCGTCGTTCAGTCACGAAGCCGGAAGCTGAACAGTGCACTTTCGGCCTTGAACCTTTGTCGAGTGTTCCAGGCAATCCCCTGGCACAACCACACCGCATGAGGACATGGGACGACGCCTACTGGGCCTAATGCCACTGCCACCGCCACCTACCGGAAGACGACGACGACGACGACGACGACTACTTGCACTTGTGTTTCCACTTCTACTCCTACTTCTACCTACCTGTACTTCCGCTGCGAGTGCTACTGCACCCTCTGCCTCTGCTGCCACTACAGCCACGACGACGAGGAGGAGGACGAAGACGACCACTACGCCACGACGCCACCACTGCTACTACTACTACTACCACCACCACCACCACCACCACAACCGCCACCACCACCACCTCGACGACGACACTACCACAACGACTACGACTACGACAACGACATACAACGACCACACATACGGCTACGCCTGAGACTACGACTATGCCCACGACTATCACTATGGCGACGAGGACGACGACGACGACGACAAGCTACTGCAACTTCTGCCACCACAACCACTGCTAGTCTTCCACATACTGCTTTTGATCTTTTGTTTGTTTGTCTCTATAACTATCCCAAATCGTAAAACTGATTTGCCTTGGGTCGAGACGTCAAGTCCACTTCCACACCTGAGCATAGCAGCTTGGAATCTTCACTGGGGCTAATTAGGGTTGGGCGAAAAGCAGGGGTGCAAAGACGGCTTCCCAAGAGCACGACTCATGTAATCCAGGTCGATGCAGTAGAGCTCCATCGGTGCTGGAGAGCCTCACCCAGAAGAGTCCGCGCTTGGGTTCCAGTTCAGCATATACAGAACTTGACGGCCTCTCACGATGACTTTGTCAATCAATCGGCACTGGGACCTGCCGGCTTCTGACTTGCCGCAACACGTGGATCATCCGAGGCATCTCTTGATCAGTCATCACCGAAAGACTTTTGCTGAGATGGGCGCCGGATGGGGTAATCACACAGATCAACAACCTCGCGGCAAACCATAGCATCGACCACAACAGCATTAGGATCGGATGAGGTGCTGAGGGCGCTGCTGATTGTGCCACCATAACCGACACGCCATAGGCTTCCTGCTAGAGGGCGACACTTGCTACGAACATGCCAGGCTTTCAATCGCATGCGAGCTGCTCTGTTGGGCACGGGTCAAGCAGAAATCATGCGGTCACACACGGCAGGGCCCTAAGCGTGACAGGCAGACAGTGGATCGCTCGATGGACGTGGCGATGCTCACGTTCGGCGATAGATATGAACAATCGATTTTGAACTCGCTGCCGACCTCAAGGAGAAGGATCATCAGGAAAATGAGCCAGCATCACATCCAGCAGTGTCTGAGATCACCACGGCACCTTCAATGGCCCATCCTTTGTGAAGGCCGATGCTCAGGTGCACCCGGCAGTTCGAGCCTCAGGTGCATTTCAGTACACTTCATCGGACTCCCGCGGAGCTTCGCACGCTCAGATTACGGCCCAGTCGATACTGCAGCCCAGGGTGTTCTCTATAGCTGCCGAGCAGAGGCCTGCATGTTCATCACGTGTAGATCCAGGGTCAGGCCAGGACTGTGTTTTTGAGGATTCTGCGAATGGTGCACGGCGCCAATGACGCATGCAGAGGAAACTATGGCACCTGCACAGCCGACTCTGGACAAGCAAAACGAGATGTTCGTTCCTCAACAGCCATCGCCAAACCAGCCTTCTGCATATTTCTGCATCAGCTCGGTACCATCCAATCCTGACGGACATGAGGCAATCTCATCGGCACATGTACACTCACTTCGGCTGTCTGCAGAAGACAACTTGAGACCACGCACTAGTCACTAGTCAGCATTGTCTGCAATATTTTGCAATTCCCAACATCCATGACCGGGAATCGTGCAGGGATACCGTGTCCTGCATCATGGCTCTCCTTCCAAATGACCAGGAAAGAATCACCAGTATTCTTGTTCGGAGCCTTGATCGGTGTTCATTCAACTGCCCCTTTACTCCATGAGAGACCGTCACAAACCTAAAAGGACGAATCAGCTCCACTTTGCCGACTGCGTCTCACCGAGCCAAGTGCTCCGTGGAATTCATTGCAAACTCCATGGACCTTGGTGTTTCGAAAATTGGCTGTCCTGCCCCGAAAACTGGGACGATCCAAGCGGAACCTCACTGGGCTGCAAACGATTTCCGCTATTTGGTTGGAGAACATCATGACCTTGGCCTGGAGGACCTGTTGCCGATTGCGCAGGCATCATTTTTTTGGGCGGCCCTATGCAACTCACTCGCAGTAACTCCTAATGTACAGTCTGTGAGTAGATGGAAAAGAAGCTAGCTGTGAGGAGTGTCTTGCACGTTGGCAGCCTCACTAAGTTACTCCAAAATTGGCGGTCTACAGCTAGTCTGTGAGCTTGTAGATACGAAAACGGGAAGGTAGGGCAACCGGTCGGAGGGTTCCGGGAGGACTTTAAAAGCCTGTGCCAGAGTAACTTGGTACACTGTTCTGTCCAGTGGACTCTCCTCCTACCGGGCCTGAGGCCTGCACCTACCGTTCCTCCTCTGTCCTGAAAAGTATGTGTAAAGCAGCAGTTCCGTTCTATACTGGTTGGATGGGATCGAAGAATGTGCCCGAAAAGCTTCAACTGTGATTTGTGGATGTGGTGTGTGAGGGGGGTTGCTCAGTGAGGAAGCGAGCCTCTTGATTGGTGTATGTACGGGCAGAAGGCTGTAAAACCTGTGTGTAGTAGGTGCTCTTGAGGTGTAGAATCTTGCGTAGGCTCTGTGAGTGGAATGCTTCGAGTCTGTTGTCGTCGCTGGTGGTCAGGGCGGCCGATTCCAGCCCGTATGTACAAGTGGTATGAAGACTGCGTTGTAAATTCTGAGCTTCCACTTGAGTGTGAGGTCTGTGTTGCGCCAGAACTGGTGAAGCGCGTAGAAGTGCTTGCGGGCCTTAACGAGGCGTGTTGTGATGTCCTTGTGGGTGGAGCCGTCGCTGCTGAGGGTGACGCCAAGGTACTTGGCATGCTGCTCAATTGTGACTGGTGTGCCGTCTGTGAAGGTGATGGCGTTGTGTGAGGTGGAGGAGCGTAAAAGAAGGCATTTCTTGAGGTTCAAGTGCAAGTTGCTGGAAGAGGCAACGCGCTGTAAAGTGTGGAACAGTTGTTCTGCTGAAATGGCAGTGCCAGCCAAAAGGGCGGTATCATCCGCATATGTTAAATTTCTATGGTTGGTTCTGACTGTACAGCCACGGGAGAAATTCCCCGTTTGCTGTGAGGGCTGCGTCCACATCATGCATGATCATCCCATGTACCACCAGAAAGAGGTATGGGGAAAGTGGACATCCCTGTCTGATGCCAGAGTGTGTGGAACGCTGTATCTGTCGAGAGCTGTGAGCAGGGCCTGTGGGTGGATTTTGTCTGCTCTCTCAATATTACGGCGGATGATGTGGATCGGCTGTGAGGTGGGCCGTGCTGCTCTAAACCCGAAGTGGGTGTCTCTGAGTCTGTCGTCGATCGCCGATGTGTGAGTGATCTTGGCAAAGAGCTTGTATGATGTGCTAAGTAAGGAGATGGGTCTGTAGCTCGCTGGGTCTGTGAGTCTGTGAGTGGACCTTTGCCTTTGTAGATCTCGACGACTATTGCTGTGTGCCAGTCGTCTGGTATGGTGGCTGTGAGAACTGATTGGTTGAGGACTCTGAGAAGTGCCTGTTGATTGTGTTGGTCCAGCCATTGCCAAGCCTCGGCAGGAAGGGTGTCTGGGCCTGGTGCTTGGCTGCCGTCTCATTCTGGGTTGCCTGCTCCGAGCCTTGCACTCTTAGGGCCTCAAGTGCAGCAGCCACTGCGGCAAGCTGCGAAGACATGGCATTTGAGGACCTGTGAGGAATCCATGGCTCCTGTGAGGTTTAGCAGAGAAAAAGGGGCGCGAAAAGCTTGCGCACTCGTGAGCCTGCGCAGGCATCATACTTACCCTGAATTGTACAGCTGCCACCTACGCATTTCAGGTCATGAATCGTCAGCTTGCAAACAATCACTGCACTCTTAGCTCTGAGACGTCAAAACTGGACGACTCTTTTTCTTCGCCGTGTGGATCCGTAGCGCTGCATGAGCCGTTCGGCGTGCAGGTTCACCTGCAGCCGGCGACGGGTGCGCATCTCACAGGGTCGTCGAGGGGATCCTCTGCCTACCACCTCCGGCTCCTGCGGCGTTGGCGCCGTCTGATCTGTTGGAGACCCTCAGCGCCGCGAAGATCTCCCCCGCATTGGCCGGGCACCGACCCGTCACTGACCGGGCTGGGGTAGCCAGCCCGACGCCGACACCGCCGCTCGAACGGACTGGCCTCAAGAACGCCTTCGCAGGCAAAAGTCCGCCGGAATGGCCGCACCAGAGTCGGGCCCAGGCGTCGGCGGGGCAGAAGGCATAGGGGCCGCGAGCGGATAGGGGCTGCCGCCGCCGCTTGGAGATGCAGGGAATCTGCCCGGATTGGGGGCGCCGAACCAGCTCCTCCTCGTCGATGGCGTCGGGCTCCTCCGGCATGTCCCCCAGCCCGCCGGTGCCACCATCTCCAAACGCCACTGTCACCACCTGGTCCATCGTCGCGGCAATTTCCCCAGCTCCGCTGGCCACCAGCCGTGTAAAGTCTGAACATGTTCCGCACGCGTCCGTGCGCCGCTCCTGCAGTAGGTCGGCCGCCAGGGGCATACCCCATGCGTCGGGCCGTCGCCAAGGCAGCCACAAGCTGCTGGGCGACAGCCGCCGCGTCAGAGAAAGCCACGACCTCCGAAGGCGCGAAAGGATGCTAGCAAGAAAAGCTTAAGACGTCGAGCCAGAGTGCTGAAGGCAGCTTTGCCGTTCACCATTGTTACTTCGCACACAAGTGTGCTTCACCACACGCCAGATATGCATGGTAAAGTGCACATCCCAGCAGCACCGTCATGACTGCATGGTGGCCTCCGCAAAAGTGGAGAAATATGGACAGAGGTGGAGAGATTGTTTGAATAAAAAGTGAGAGAGATTCGAGAGGAGATTCAGATGAGTCAGGACAATCAAAGGAAAATGAAGGACAGAGTTTGGGAGAGCATCGGACACCTTGAAGAAAAGCTTGAACAAGTCGCACAAGTGTGAGAGACACGACCACGAATCCACGTGGTACCTTGACGCATGAGGCACAACAAAGCTGTCACACCCCGAGCCCCTGTTCCAAGCGGAAGGATCCACACTTGAACGCCCGAGAAGATTTCCGACCTCCGTGGCGGTGCTGAAATCGCGTACACGAAGAATGCCGACTATACACCTCGGCGAGGTCGAGACTCCGGCTTCAAGCGAGATCCCGCCGTAGCATGTGAAAGCTGAGCTGTCCGGCTCGCACTTGCGCCCTGGCACCATGGCGTTCACACCAGCCGAGTCGGAGCCACTCATGTTCTTGCCTTAGTTCAAGGATGCAACTGGGATGCGTCAAATCAGGCCGTGACACAGGGACGCCGGCCAATGATGTCGGCACCAGCTTCGCCGAAGCCCAGGGCAAGCAAAGATCCAAGCCTTTGTTCGGAATGGCACGCGCCCTATTCCACAGAGGTACTGTTCAGCTTCACATGCAAGCAAGAAGCTTAATGATGGTCTTCTCCAGAATCACCGTCTCCATGACCTCTGGCCGAGAGGCACATAGTCTGGAGGCTTCCTCGCAGCCAGGAGATTGGGCTCTCGCCGTAGGCCACCGCAAGCTGTGTGGATCTACTACTGCCTCTAGAAGCTTCAAAAAAAGGTGGCCACATGTCTTGCCATACTTGGAGTCTTGGACATGTCGGCGAGTCCATAGCGATTCTTCTCAGTGGCTTCTGCTTGTTCCTCATCATACTTTCCTGGCATGGTCGAGCAGCTACGCTTAACATCATGCGACGGCCCGGCGATACACCGCTGGCGTGAATGCAAGTTGACGTCTGCAGGAAATCCGTTTTGTTACGCGGACAGAACTTCTGGCAATCTTCCCCCGATCCTGTTGTGTCGCCTAGCTCTCTTGACCACCACTGCCTACAAAGCCCATGAAAGTTGCACCATCAAATGTCGGGAGAGGCACCTTCTTGATTTCTTCAGCCTTGAACTCGTCATCGGCCTAGGGGCATCGAGCTGCACAGAAGGTCGCCAGAACTCGTTGAGGCCCGTGCCATCTTCATGGCCAGCAAAGGCTTATCTCGAATGGCCTGGTGCAGCCAGACACAGAAGCGAGTTTGCGAAGATACTTGACAGACATCGCATCTTCGCCTCGATCCGCTCAATCATCTTTTCAACCTAAAAGGCCAAAGCTGTCTGATAACCGACTCGAATGAGCCTGGTTGCTCGCCGAAACGATCCTTTTACTCGGGCCGCGGCAGGGCGCAGCACCAGTCGATTGGCATCGCTCGTAAACATCAGCGATGCGGTCACTAGAAGGACCATGACGAAAAACGTCACGCCCAAGCTGAACCTTCGCACAGGTGTGGCAACTGCAGGCAACTGCAGCAAGACCAAGGCAAGCTCATGGACCTCTAAGCTGTCTCGTTTCCGTTCCCGTCAAAGCACAGCCAATGCTTCTGAGCCGGCCACGCTGAGGTCTGACGATTAAAAGGTCGCATGTCATAGTAGAACGTGAGGTAGTATGACTGCTGGCCTCAGGATAGTGACGCTTGACTGCAGCACCGCATCAGTAACCAGCTCTGAGTTCCCCACGAGGAACTATGAATTGCGTGAAATGCGCCTGACATGCTCATCTGGAAGCGCCCACGACGATGATAGCGCAAACTTGGACTCTGCCATCAAGTTTGCAAACGATATCGCTGACTGCCACTGGCAATGCCTGAATCTCCGTCGCGCGGAGATCTAACGGGCACGCCACCTTTCGGAACTCGAACTGTTAGCTTGGTTTGCTTTTCTCAGAATCAACCCGCCAGAACAGGTCCCACGAGCCTGGTGGATGTTCAAGCCACTGACGGGGCTCTTCAGTAGCGACAAACCGAACAAGTCCTGGGGACGCATTTTGGTCTATAGTAGCTTGGCCTCATCTCCTAGACAGTCGCGACACTCCACTCCGAGGCATTTGCAATCGTTGACGTCGCACACGACTCTGCCCATGGTTCTGACAAAGTTGCCTTGCACACAGGGTATTCTGCACCACCATACATCACCATACCGCCTAGAATCTGCAAGCAATCGGTTCATGTGGCTAATCACGCAGGTATGCCTGCATGTGAGACTTGTGTGTAAACGCTCAGCTCATCATTCACAACACAACGTGTCACTGGGACTTATGCAACAAACATACAGTGGGCGAAGCTTGATTGTGTTTCTCTTGCTGTCAGGATAAGTTGCTGCGCTTGGGTTGCGGGCGCTGTTGTTTGCACAGACCGGACTTGCACGACTTGTTTCGTGTGCAACGTTTACATATCTTCTTGCCTCTATGCCAAGATGGCTCATCCATGTGCATACTTTCTTGTCTGCTTCTAAGCCGGCTTCTGAGAATGAAAGATGCCGTGTGACCCAGCCTTAACTTCGGGTGGCAGGGTTCCCAAGGACATCCACAGGTCCTGCAACGGTTGACATGAACTGCAGTATAATCCGAGCTGCGTCGTTAAAGCATGCATGTGCTGCGCGATGCTGCTACCAGCAGAAACAGTCCTGGGTATTGTACGCAAGGATGCGACTGCTCTCAAAGCCGGCCACAACCGTGGCATTCAGCTGCGTGTACTGCGGCAACGAGGCTCGCTCGTAAGGCATAACCAAACAACCACTACAGCATGCTAAGCCCGCGCTGGCGTCTGCCCACAAATATACAAAACGTCCTGCAAGATGGAACTCAAGTCCACCTCGCCCCGAGGCCCTGCACGAGCAATGTATGTGGCAGCGGTTGAACAAGGTTTGACTACGGAGACTTATCATGCAATGCATGAGTCCATGCATCGCATGCGTGGAATGAGTATGAGCTCAAACACAAACGCCCACTCATTGCCCCGCAAGCTCGGCTCCTGCCAGGCCAATCCAGAACAGGGAGCCTGTCAAGACTGACTCTAAACAGCGATGTAAACGAAGTTTCGGCAGGATTAATCGCTCCGGCCAACTCATCTCAGCGAGGTACATGCTGCATCTTCGCTTGCACTTTAGATCGCGGGCGACGGATGCAGACAAGTCGTGTTCGTTTGTCCAGCCTAGAAATCTTCCAGCACAATTCGCAGTCGGGCAATAGATCCCCTGCAGTCAGCAAGCTTTGCCCAGGTGTTGACCACCCCAGCCCATGATCCTGTCCTCTGCTCCAACAACAACAATTCCCGAGTAGCGGGCCTGGTGGTTCGCGACGTACCAATTGTGATAATAGACATATTCCAGAAGCGCCTGAGTTTCTCTGGGCATCCCAAACACGAGCTTGCCTTCATGCCGCCAACTGCAGGCACACTCGCGCCCCACCGAGGAGACGACCTCATCGTACCTGGACCAAGACAACTGCTCCTGTGTACGAAGCTTCGCGAGCTGTTTGGCTTGCCGCCGGGTCACGACTTCGTGGCAAGCTGTGCAGCAGATGAGGTGTTCCCCATCTTGGCCATAAAAGCCTGCAAGTAGCGATGCTTTGTGTGGCGACTTTACTTGCCTAAGAGGTACGCAGATGTGCCCGACCAAATGACCTGCCAAACTTCGTTGGCGCCATAGCTGACCGAGTACGGTGTCTGATCTGCCTGGCATGCTGGCGTCGCTGTTTCAAGACACGGCGTGCTTTCTGTCATGCCGTCATGGGATACAGGTGCAACATAGCCAGAGCTACAGACTCCTTGGAGAGCAGCGGCAGGATCAGAAGCATCGCGAGAATGAGACCTAGCTGCCGAAGCACTTGGGTACCAGATTGCAGTCCAGACTGACTTCATGTAGCATTGCAGGAACACTGAGCACCCTGAGGCCTCAACAGATGACACGTCTCGTTGTCATCTCGGACAGCTTTTTCCCTACCCGACCTCCACAGTTGATCACATGAGATGAGATGAGATGAGATGAGATGAGACATCAAGAGAAAGCACAGTCGGGCGTCTCCACACTGAGACGTCGTCGGTTTCAGCTGAGCTCGGTGCTCTCGTTGGCCTTCCCTTCCGCTCTTTCGACTGCTTCGTAGTCTTCTTCATCCCAGTCATCCTATAGCACCAGCTGATCAAAGTTGAGAGACAAGGACTTGTACATTAATGTGCAACGGAGCTGTTTTCTGCCTGCAGGTCTTCACCTGATTGCTTTCTTCTTTCTCGTTCCAACCTTCTCTGTTTGGCCTGTGCACAAGAACAGACAGCACAGTTACAGCATTCTCAGACCAGCATACCCCGAATCCAAGATGCGTTGCCTCATAATACGCTTTGTAAAGCTTCAGAAGTCTCACCTCATATGAAAGGAGTTATGGCGTGTTGGATAACCAACATCAGGCAGCACGGAAGGACTGAGCAATCTACCAGTCGAAGGACTCTAACCTTGCGTGTGCATCAGTTGGAAGCTAACCGAAGTCACTTGGAGACTGGAGTCGCGTCTACGGAAGCAGTGATTTGGACACAATCTAGGTTTCCCGCCACACGCCCAGCGCGAGCGCCAACCCTGGCTGTCCTAACCAGGGCACACTCTGAGAGCAAGGGTACGACAAGCACGGTCCCCTGGTTCCGTGGCCGGACGGGGAGCTGCTAGGGGGCCAGGGTCCTGCCGGACCGCAGGTCCGAGGCATCACCACCCTCGCCACCACCCTGCCAGTCTTGATTTCACGATCGAGGTCACGGCTTTCGGTCCTGCGACACTTGGCCTGGATAGCCTCACTGACCCATGTTAGGTCAAGCCTCACTGCCAAGATGCGCCAAGCCCAGCTCGAGCATGCTGCTGAAATGCACAGAGCTCAGCCCCGCTGCAGCAGTGTCGCCGTGCTGATCACATCTAGCCAGAAGAAAAAACCCAGGTAGTAGTCAGCCTGGCACCGCAGCTCCATTCCGGCGCATGTGAGATGAGGGCTGCGGCTAAGGCTGAGTCTTCGCACGTACCAAACTATGAAGTGAACACTGAAGTGCGAGTTGCAACGTGGAGTATTTTACTCGGTTCCTCGATTGAATCTGGACATGAACAGCCCGACCTTCCCCAGGCAAGAGAGAACCACCTGAAAAGGAAGTTGCAGGACCGAAAGCCGCGAAAAAACTACACTTGCTCAGCTTCATGACATCAATCTGGCCTCCAGCATAAAAACCACTATACCTTGCGAGGGCGGATGCTGACACAAAGCTATACAAGAGCAGTTGGTGATAGCAGCTAGTGCCTGTGGATGGCAGCTGGCAACTAAGGTTCAGGCTACCCTGTCATGCTGCCAGGTTGCAAATTAAACCCATGATGTTGAATACTATGTCTGCCGGCTTCTCCGTGAGGATTATCCTGTCCATTGGCGGCTACATCCGACGGTCAATGCAGGATGTCACGACGGCTGCCTCAAGTCGTCTGCCGTCAACGCATAGAAAGTGAGAAGTGTGGTGAAAATCATGAAAAACCTGTTGTCAACCTGGCCAAGACATGCTTGAAGCGGTGCACATACAGACACAAGGCTGCAGCCGCTCTTTGCTGGTAAACGCGTCGGATGCGGCAATTTTTCTTGACACCAAAGCATACAAGGGTATACTTCTTCCTCGTCACGCACAGCGGCACCAAGCACTGATCTCCATTGGACGCACACGGCTCATGTAACAATTCACATGCTCAGGCCGGCACTAGCTTTGTTCCTCTGTTCTTTCTGATTGGGGCTTTTGTTGGCCCGCGGACTAGTTATTCTCGGATGATCGCCAGACTCTCCGGTTCGCACCGACAGCTTGGGGCCTCAGAAAGCCAGGATGTGCCTGGGCCTTTCAAGGCTCCGCCAATGCCAAGACTGCTCTGAGGCTCCTACTGCGACCCTCCACTGAGGGTTCCGTTGAGCGACCGGAGTCCTGCTTAAGATGGGTCTCAGCTGCGGAGGTTCAGCACATCAGCAGTTGTGAACATGTGCGCAGGGCAGTCCCGTGAAGCCGGGGGCGGGATCTGCAACTGCATGGTGGGTTTCACTGCCTGTCATGACAAGCACTTGCACTCTCTCTACTCACTGCAAGACCAACTCAGGTCACCAAACAAAGCGCTTTCGAACGGAAGCCAGAAGCCTTTGATTCTTTGATCCTTTCGCCATTCGGTGGTCCCATCCTCGGCACAACTCTTCACAAATCCGCGAAGGCCCTTCGAATCGACTGCAAAAAGTGCTGTTTGCTTTGCTGTCTCGCTCGCTCGCTCTCTTTCGTTCTCTCCGTCGCTCTCGCTCACGCTCACTCTCACTCTCACGCTCTCTCTTGCCCGGCTTGGCTTCGGACAGCTGGGGCCCGTGAACCCAAACACCTGAGCGAAGCAGACCCTGGGAGACGAGCAATGTTGCAATACATCAAAAGTGTGCTCATGAAAAGCCAAGTCCGCTGCAGGAGCTGCAGCCCAAGAATTTAGGCCACAACTTCTGCACTAATCCCTTTTCAGCCAGAAAACGGTTTGCGGTTGGAAGTCTTGCAGCACGGGGAAAGTACGACCCGCAGCAGACAGGATGGACCGTTTTGGTGAGGTTCAACTGATTGAAAATGCTCCACGTCTGAGCTGGTAAGTGGCACTGCAAAGCTTCTCGGCTGCACTTCAAGGTCAAAGCTCGCCTCAGTTTGTTGTCGTGAGTTCGGACCTCGTGCGAGTTTCTGACTTTTCAAAACGTTTAGCCGTGTTCCAACCACATGACATCGTTTTCGAAACTACTGGAATGAGCGAAATGATTAGTTTCATGTTAATGATCTTCTCGGTTCGAGTTGGACGAAACCACAGTTTATGAATAACATGAGCGGGATCAAACACTCGGACAACTGCTGTTTGCTTACGTATCATGATGTGTCGCCTGCAGAAGCCACACAATGGTGATGCATACTTTTGCAGTAAATTCAGCCAAATATCAAGCCCGAGTAACAGTTCTGCAATAGTCCTTAGCAGCAAACCCCACGAATCGCAGCCAGGCCTGTATCCACGACAAGCGAAAGATTTCGGTTTGGGGGCTGGGGAATGCAATGCGAAACTCATGTGAGCTTTGTTTTTTTTACAACCAAAATCTAAAGGAAATTAATCGCCCTTCCGCTAAACCTTCCGCATCCCTTCCGCCGTGCGAAACGGTGCTTCCGCGTGGCTCTTGGAACCATTTGCTTCCGCAGATCCCTTCCGCAGCGTGTTTTCGCTATGTCGCACTATCTTTCCTTCCGCGAGTGCTGTTGTAGTCTTTGTGCGACCTGGAAGCCATCGAACATGTGGGGCTGTATATAAACCCCGTTTAAAAACATCTTTATCCCAGGCTATTATGGTAGTAGGCAGGTTTCGGGGTTCCCCATCCGGAATCGAGATTTTTGACTGACCAAGCCCTAAAACAATCGGGCAGAGTGTAGTTCTTGTTTCGGATGCTGGCTAGATTGTGCTTGATTGCAGTACAATTTTAGTATGATTTAGGACGAGTTTGAGCCAAAATCTTAGGGTTCGGGCCCAACCCCATCGGGTTGGGTTCAGTTTCCGGACCGATGCTTGCATGGGGATAGGGAGGTACGTGCAGGCCAGGCCGCTTCCCTCCCAAGCC
>CAJNJA010006132.1:0-12532 GCA_905231915.1 Symbiodinium necroappetens
TCTAATTATCAAGGACCCTATATTACTACAGATACAACGAGGAGTCCGGACCTCTATAGTAGGTGTTAATCTTGAGGGGTTCGGGCGCTGGGATCATGGAGGTACCAGTCTAGGTGGTGTTAGGTCTTCGATGTGCTGAGGACGCACGGTCATGAAGTGGCGGCGATCAGGTGCATGCTTACCCATAGGCTCCAAAGTAGNNAGTTCCTTGTGGGGAGTACCTTATAGGATCTTATATATGAACCCCCAAAAGGAACTACTATGGAGCCTATGGGTATTCATGAGTTGTGACTGCAGAATCGAACTGCGTGTGGCTCTGGCTTGGGATCTGACGTTGATGATAATGACACTAAGACCCATCAGCGTGGCTACTCACTGGTGCTTGTGCCGCCAGCCTCAGGTCTTTGGAGATTTGGATAACCTCAGGCAGCCCTAAACGCTGCAGCCCTAAACATTTGCCACAATCGTCAGACACCCTTATACTGGTAGTAACATTACTAGAAAGCCTGATGGTACGCCTAGACCCTACAACCTGAAGCCCTAAAACCTGAAGAGGCAGCCACGTCATCAACATATTGTCGAAGAAGGTCAGCTGCACAACCTCGGAGCTCTTGTACCGAAGGAGCGGCTGTGATCTGGAATGACAAGTGGTAGGTAGCAGAAGTCGAAGTAGGAGTGGCAGTAGTGGGGAGGTAGCTAGGTAGCTAGGTTGCTAGGTTGGCAGGTCGGTAGGAGGTAGGTAGGTAGGCAGGCAGGCAGGAAGGGAGGTAGGAAAGGAGGTAGGTTTCAGGTAGGCGGGTAGGTAGGAAGGTGGGTAGGTCGGTGGGTCGGTAGGTTGGTGGGAAGGGGTATGGAGGTAGGTGGGTAAGAGGCAGGGAGGCAGAAGGTGGGTGGGAAGCAGGCAGGCAGGTAGGTGGGTGGGTGCACAGGTAGAGGTAAGTGGGTAGGTTAGGCGGGGTAGGTAGGTAGGTGGGTGGGTGGGTGGGTATGTAGGTAGGCAGGTAGGTAGGTAGGAAATAGGAAGGGTAGGTAGAGTGGGTAGGTTTGTGATTGGGCAGCAGCAATTACACCAATTGTCGTTTGAGTTCGAAGTAAACAAGGGAAGGGTCTAGTGAGCAGTTTCGTCAGGCTCAAATCCGTAGCCGTGATATCTTAGATGCTTACTATAGGATCCCAGCGCTGAGGCCGGCACAACTATCAGAAGAAGCTTCATGCTGATGATCATGCTCTCCTGCACAGACCGATACATGCCAGCAAGGTTGTGCAGGCATTGATGGGGAAGCTATGTGACATAAATGCAAACAGCAAAGAGAAGGCACTGACAGCATGCATCCTCAGATCCAGAAAGCTCCAGTGAGGGGAATGGTCGCTTGGAACGAGGCTATGAAGCTGCAGCGAACAAGAAAAATAACCCGCTCCTAATGCGGCTAAACCGTGTATAGATAGCTTCCACGAGAAGCTAATAGACGTTACAAAACATCGAGTCGAGATTGAGGTATCTCTTAGGCGCTAGAGAGCTTCAGGGCAACGAGTTCTGAGAGTGAAAGACGGACTGACGGCTGAAGGAATTCATGCATGGATGCATATGTTGCCTGAAGCTTTCCGTCAGGAAGGTTTACTCGAATGCTGCCCTGAATATGAGGTACAGCTTTTGAGAGTGCCGACTGTACACCTAAGGCAAGAACTGCGAACCTTGACTCTAGGACTCGAATGTGGCTTCATGTGCGAAATACTTGCGAACACCACGGCATCAGGGGGCTTACCAGGTAGGCTCCACATATGACGAGAGCCATCATGCAGGTCGGCCTTTATGGCGGTGTGCCCTTTACCCGAACGTCTCCTCAACCGCGGACCCGTTGTAGAACCCTGTCCCTGCCCACTACCGAGCTGCCGACCTCTGCATCGGGATCTAACTCCTTCCAGTAGGCCGGCATGCCGAAGGTGGTCTGAGTCACACGCCAGTTTAGCGTTCAAGGTTTCGAGTCTAGGCGACGGTCTATGATCTAGTTTTCTCAGCGGTTTAGACGTGACACGCGAGGAACTGCAAACGAATATGGGCTGTAGACCCACACTCCATGCTTTTGGACCTTGGGTGGGCGTTCAGGGCTGTGCAGCGAGAGTTCACACTTTGCCACTTCGCCAGACCGGTGGAGCCTCCATGCCAGGAACATGATCCACCAACCCCCGTCACTTTGAGGCCTGCAGGAGGAGGTCCTGTGTAGGCATCCCAACCCTTCTGGGCATGGATTGACATATAGGAGCGTCCGGAGTTCGTCACGAGTTTCAATGATCGTCACGGTACGGCTATCGCATGGATCATGATCAAGCTCGTGCAGGTGCTCTGTACAGATGAAAACCCAGAAATGTCTTGATTGCAGACAGGCAGCGCAGAAGGTCAACCAGAACTGGAGAACGACCTCAGGCGGACGCTGAGAGGAATTGACCGGCGCAGGTCAGGGTGGGGGAGTTTTTTGTCGAATTGAGGCTTTTTGTGGTTGGCCTCTGAGTCTTGCGGGTGGCGGAGAGATTCTTGCCATCAGATGATGGAGGCCCAATGGCGTGCGATGAGAGTCGCCTCGGGTCGGGGTCGACACACACTGACATACATCGCCAACTCAACAGCTTAAGCCAAGTGCCAACTATGACACCTCCATGAGAACCCTGAGATCCCGAGCCCTCCAATAGCTCCATATGAAAATACAAAAGCCCGCACCATGGTACCTTTTGAAGGCTCCAAGAAGGTCGCCCCTACAGAACTCTTATACATCCCTACGGATCCCCGAGTACATCCCCATAGGTCCCTGTTGCATGACTAAAGGCAACCCATGGCTTCCCAAAAGCTCCGAGAAAGATGCATATGCAAACTATCACTCTGGCATGGTCAACTGTCTAGCAATCTGTCTATACTACCTGTCTGCGTACACATATACATTACATTACATTATAACAGACATTATACATTACATACCACTCTCATGCATAAACGCGTGGACCTGTACACAGCAAGACGAGGTAGCTGAGGCAGCGGCCAGAGGTATGCAAAAGATGAACCTCACAGCGCTGAAGAGCTGACACGGGTTTCGTAAGTGTACTATATGCGTTGCTACGGAGAGGGTCCAGGTTGCCCACATGCTTAGATCATGGTTCCGTCCAAGTAGTCACATCGCAATGACAAGGGTAGTGAGAATTTCTCAAAGCTGTTGTGAACTTATACTTAGGAGGCATGTCTCCCAGACCCTACGACACCTTCAATTCAAGTTAGTCAACGGCAGTCGCACAACTTCCAAATCTAGGCTTCAAAAAAGCACGTCCTACCCCCAAAACAGGCTCGGAGTGCAACATTACAAGCATTGGTCGACCATTACGACTAGCAACATGGTTAGTATATTTAGAGTCAATTCGGGAAAGTTGGAAGATGGTTTACCGAGATTGGCGCATGGCACAAGACACCTTCCAACTTTAAGTTTGGCCGTCTATGTTTCATGTCTGCCAAGTTTCGTGTTTTCCAACTTTGGTGCACAAAATGCCTTCCTGCGGGTATTGCCGCATTCAGAAACACGCCCAACATTCTTTGCTCCAGGTACTGGCGAGATTCCGAAACAGTCGGGGCACCGTGGAGTCGCTTTCACCCAAGTACTGACAGGTCCAGGACCCACCGTACTGCATTCAGAACCGGGACCCCAAGTACTGGCAGTTCCTAAACGCAGTCATAACCATGTCCACAATGCGTTTCCCCAAGTACTGGCGGGAGTCACGGCGGAATCGCTTTCACCCAAGTACGGGCATTTCGAACCCACCGTACTGCATTCAGCACCACGCCGAAAATGCTTTGCCCCAAGTACTGACGGAATTCAGAATCAATCAACGGCATGGCGGAATCGCTTTCCCCCAAGTACTGGCGGTTCCTGGACCTACCGTGCGGGGTGGCCGTTTCCGGGCT
This sequence comes from Symbiodinium necroappetens, assembly GCA_905231915.1. NCBI lineage: Eukaryota > Dinophyceae > Suessiales > Symbiodiniaceae > Symbiodinium > Symbiodinium necroappetens. The sequence continues at coordinate 3,941 of CAJNJA010006132.1, forward strand.
GCGGGGCGGGGCGCTGCGAGGAAAGAAATACGGTGTTTGCCAAGGGGAGTAAACTTGGAAGATCGCACTAACAGGCTTGCTCCTTTTGGAGACCATGCGGGGTGCCAGACTGCCCAGAACGGAAAGTTGGAAGATTGGGTTTCAGGACCAAGCAAGATGCTCTTACTGTCGTGATACTTGTCGAAGGGACTTTCAGGACGAACGATAACAAGATGCACGACAGGAATAACTCTTCTGGGCGTCCCCGTTCTGCTTCGGAAGAAAGTGTCGACTTTGGGCATTGGAGTCCGCGACGACAGATGTCTCTGCAAAATCAAAGGTCGAGCTCAGGCGTGAGACTGCCGCTTGACGAGAGACTGAGTCTAGTCTCCAGCCAACTGACTGAAGCCGGATTGGCGGTTTCATGCAGGTCCAGGGATGGGCTTTCTCATCCAAAGCTCAGGCAGCGACAGGATACCCGGATGCACGTGAAGCTCATCAGACCCGTCCAGGTTCCTAGGTGTGCTCGAGCACGGGGCGGTGGCAGCCTCTGAAGCACGAAACCTACGACCCAACTTCGAAGGACCCAAACGTATCCGAACAACTGCAAGACTTGAATTTGCGACGACGTCGGTGACGGCGACAGCGGCTCCTTGCTATACCAATGTAGCAGCAGCAGCTTCGTGAAAGGCTGGGCCGTGGGCTGTATAAAGTACACACCAGCCACTCGACAACATTCCCGCGCTACCAAGGTTAGAAGCCCCAAAACCCCCGCAGATTCCCATCAGATTTGAACTGACTTGGTGCCATGGTGCATGGTGACACCACCGAAGGCTGCCACAAGGACCGAGTCGTACATGTCCACCTCGAGTGGCTGGTAAACAAGGCTTGGCAGGTTGCGCTTGTCATTGCTGCGTGGCGCCCTGAAAAACGACCCTAAACCCTAAACCCTACACCTTAAACCCCTAAACCCCGAAACCCTAAACCGATGCTTAGACTCCGAAGGATGGAACCGGCTCATCTTCATCTGGTCTTGCACAGAAGAGTCGGGCTCAGAAAGGTACGACGTGCAGCTTTTATGCTAAGGTAGGAACCTGATTAAGAAACCCGGCGTCATTATTGGGGTTCCTTATAGGAATCCTGATATTGTCGGTTTATAGGGCCAGGGTTTCTTAATCAGGTTCCTACATTACAAGAAGAAGGCGGACGGACAAACTCTGGCCCAGATTAGGGCCGAGCCTCTGAGGCTTCGCACTCAGACCAGGGCTTGCAAACCAGACGCAGTAGATCCTACACTTCAAAACCATGGGATTTTTGAAGGTCGTTTTTAACTCCGTAGCCAAGAGAATCCCAAAGGGCCCGTGCCATCTCCCTGCACCCTAAGGATCCCTCCCCAACGGTATCCTTTCGCCCCCGGGGAGCACACGTTGAAGAAGACATCGGCCGGCTCCTCATCCTTTGAATCGACCTTGGAGCGCTGCAAGCCCTGTACTGAGGCAATTTGATAACAAGGGGCCTATAGTGTGAGCATCTACGAAGCTTGATACGGATACGTACCAACGCACAGCAGAAACATCATCGGAATCAACCATTCTCGATCGAATACCTAGAACCTAGCTTGCAATCGCAAGACCCCTAGCCTTCAACCCGATATCCTACCGTACCAACCCATCACCCTCCATATACAAAACCCTAAACCCTAAAACCCTAAAGCCTAAACCCCTAATACAGCAGTCCCAGAGTCCCGGCCCTTAATTAGGGTTTAGGATGGGGGTTTCGAGTTGTTTGTAGCGTCTCGCAGTCCTACTCAGAGATCCGAAGGGGCCCCAAAACACCGAGCACGCCCTCAAACCCTCGGGCATCTAATCCCAAAGACCCTACTTTAGGGTTTAGGGAAGTTTAGGGTTTATCGGGTTTATAGGGTTTATAGGGTTTGTAGGGTTTGTAGGGTTTGTAGGGCTTGTAGGGTCTATAGGGTTTAGGGTTTGGGGTTCTACACTTAAACCCTAAACCCTTATCGACCACTCTTGACCTCAGCCCTGAATCGTACGCAAAGGCCCCGTGCTGTCTGCACGGTCGAGTACTCCCCGGTCCGGTCATATTTTGTGACCTGACATTCCAGGCTTCGTAAGATTTCAATAGGGTCTTTGGACTTTGGAGCCGCGCGCGTACAGATTTCCCCCCCTCCGGGGCTTAGATATATTGGTTCATATAGGCCGTAGGATTTAAAGGGTTTAGCCCCACCTCGAGCATCAGGATTAAAGCTTAGCCGGTCCCGGTTTAGGATCTGAGGCCTCCTAGTCAAGCAGAGGAGTGCTGGGGCAGGTTGGGGTTGAGAGATGCATGCAAAATTCAACTAATAGTCATGAGAGGAACGCGAACCCACATGGGTTGGCTTCATAATTCTACTAGGACACAAGCAAGTGCAGCTGTAGGTAGGCCCAGATGCAAGGCTATGATGAAGAATCTAATGTAGTCCATAATAAACACTTTGGCCTTCAGGGCTCATATTGTTCTCCTGGTCTTTTGCTGCGCACACGGGACCGTGTACCCTGAGATCCACCTCTAGACTCTAATACCCTATCCTCAAAAACCAGGTTCGGAGCGATCTTGAAGCACTAGGACCTGTCTGAAACCTGAAACCCTCAACCCTAAACCCTAAAACCTAAACCCCGAACCCTAAACCTGAAACCCTCAAAGATCCCCAGAACCCACACCGGCACAAGCCTCAACCCTACAGTTTCTAAAGCACAAGGGTGAAGCCAGAAACACCTCTCGAAGCACCCCGGAATCCAAGGACTTCAAGCGGGGCCTTGGGGCTCCATCTGTCATCAGAGTCTGTCTCCTGCCACTGGCTTTGAGGTTTAGAAAGTTATTGCTGTCAGGGTTTACAGCTTAGGGCGTTTAGGACCTAGTTTACATCTGAGGTTTCGGATTCCAGAGAGGTGAGGGATTCAGGCTTCAAGACGGGCCCGATTTACAACAGTCTTTAATTTCTAAGGTTAAAGCCCCAAAGCCTAAAACCCAAAGCCCCGAAACTCCTAACCTCAAGCCAATGCCGTAATGTAGAAGCCTTAATAATTAGAATAGGGCTTTGGGGCCCACGATGCTGCGGTGGTATAAGTGTAACATGGACCCCCCCAAATAGTATACGTAAGAAAGGATAAGGCCCCCCATATTAGAGCCCAGAACCCCCGCTCTCCTCCACCTCTTTCATCATCGCTTTGAGCCTTGTGAGAATGTATATAGGGGTTTAGGGTTTAGGGTTTTGGTCTACCGAAAGGTAATGCGGAGGTTTAGATGATATAAATGCGAGGTGTAAATGTGAAAGTGTCTGTATATGTGTGCATGTATGGTATGGGTGTGTGAGTGTATGTGATAGAGAGAGAGCAAGAGGGAGAGAGCAAGAGAGACAGAGAGAGAGCGAGAGGGACTGGGTTCTTGTTAAAGGATCTAAATTAAGTTACCACAATAGGTATTTACTCTAGATCCCTATTTGTAGTAACTTAAATTTAAAATCCCTTAACAAGAACCCTGGACAGACTGGGCTTGGATTCCGCTGGAAGCTTGAAACGGGGATCTCAACAAGTGGCCGAACTCTTCAGGGTTTACCGCAGAACTATGGCTGTTTGAGCCTTGGACCAAACCCCGGAGCACTCCTCAGGCCACACTCTCATCCTAAACCCCAAGAGGCAATGCTTCTGACCTCCCACGCCCTCCCGCGTACGCCCGTCAAACGTGCATCAATGTCGCGCATTTGCAGGAGCAAGAACAACCACCAAGAAACCCCCGCAGACACCCACACCACGAATAGTCAACATCCTTACAAGAAGCATGACCACGGCCGCCACCAACGCAGCCACCATAACTACGATAAAGGCCACGACGATCATTGGTCAACATAAGCATCGACATGGTCATCAGCTCCAGGCATAACAGAGGTCACGGCGGTGCTACATAGCTGGGGCAAAGACGAGAAGTGCATCATTGTAATGTATAGCCTTAAGAACTGGATTCTTGCTTTGGGGTACATAATAGCCCCTACCTGGACCCCCTCGTTAGGATTTCTTTCTACAAATCAACCGTTCAAAACAGGTAGGGTTATTTGAGGTTAAGACAAAAAAGATACAAGAGCAGTAGTACTTCTTCAGGCTTCTGTGGTAGGCTTCGGCGCCCGTCTGGGCGCCCCGACTCGTGCTCCTGGGCTCCCAAACATGGGCATCAGAGTTTAAGGTTTAGCGTTCAGGGTTCCTTCTTTTTTAGGGTCTATAGGGTTTCGGGTTTAGGGTTCCTTCTTTTTTAAAGCGCAGTAGCCCTTGGTTTCAGGGTTTGGGGCTTAAAGAGGGTTCAGGGTTTAGGCTAAGGGTTTAGGGTTTCTCATGGCTTCGGGATGTCAGGGTCTTAAACTGAACTGCACGGAATCCTTATCGAATATACAGGCCCCACCATAAGGCAAACCTAAACGTAAGAACCCCGCTTTCCAAAACTAAGACCAAAGACCCTAAACCCTAAACCAAAGAGGCCCCGCAGAACAAAAAGGCCACGACGGAACATCTTCAGACCTTCCGCTGAAGAATCCACACAGCAGGCCGAGGTTCGTGGGTTTCGGACTTTGGCCCCAACTTTCCGGCAAACATGGCCTGCACGCAGGGGAACGCTGCGACATGGTTTTTCCAATCAGGGTTTCGGGTTTAGGGTTTAGGGTTTAGGGGTTTGGGGGTTTAGGGGTTTGGGGTTTAGGGTTTCTATACGGGGATCGAGGAAAGTCTCGAAGGGGCTTGAAGACAATCTCTTGCCACGGATCCGTTTGCGGTCACGGGGAGGAAAGTGGTTCAAATATGAGCTGTGTACGATTGAACAAAAGCCCTAGCCCTAAACCCTAAACCCCTAAGTTACAGAGCAAGCGACATTTTTGATAATCCCAGAGCTTCGTTGGCTTGCAAGAAAAGTTTCAGTGTTGTTGAAAGACTTCAGAAATCGCACACTAATTTGCTACATCCAGGATGGCCTGCGAAAACCTGTCCCGAATGACCTGTGGACATCCCGCTTCAAAAGGATGAGTTTAAGACCACCTTCAAAACCAAAGTTGCCAGAAATAAAAAGCAACTTTCAACAAACCCTACGCCTTTAGAGAAGTTGCCTGTTTTTAAGGCGCCTGGAAGCAAAACCAGCAACTTTGACCAAAACCAGCAACTTTCCTAATTGTATGGCTTATGAGGCAGGTGGGAGGTCACATGCGTCGATGTGCAGACCATGCCAGCAATGCATTTGCAGGTCTTGCATCTGTCTGGCCCAAAAGGGCACCACAAGGGCACATGGGTTGCCATTGGCATCCCTACGTTTTGCAGTAGCTGTCGATCATGAACCCTGCCAGGTTATCGTTTTGATCCGAATATTCTATATATAGTTTAGGTCGTATCGATCGGACTGTGCCAGCCCGTGACATGCAAGACTATAATTAAATGATGGATCGATGCTGCTTCCTCGCGGCTCGCGGTCTTCAGGCCCAGAGGACACTCATATAGCTCGTTTCGAACCGATCGAGTGGCTGCGAGGCGTTCCTTGCAGAAAGCAGCCCGTGCTGCGACGATGGTGGCTGCACCCTTAAGTGCTTCGGAGCTGGCAACAACTGTCGTATGTGTGCCATGTGCGTGCAATATGTATATACGAAAGATTTCCGGTTCGAGATTGTATGCAGTCGTAGCATGCCCAAAAAAAAGAAACTGTTCGGCTTTGCTGCCGAATGGGAGAACATTCCCAGAGTGCGAGCTCGCTTTCGGAGGCAGACGGCATGGCTTAAGCTCTCGAAGAATGATGAGGGAGATGATGTTGTGCGCTCGACAAAAACATTGTCGATGAACGCAGAGGTCATCTGTGCAATGCTGTATGTGCGAGGGCTTGCCAAAGTTCCGATTGGTCTCATGCGCAAGGAGGCTTGGGAGTCCCCAATCCTTACAACCCTTACACCCCTGATCCTTGACGTACTAATCCCAGAATATCAGAAAAGCCTTAAACCCTAACCCCTAATCCCTAAACCCTAAAAACCCTAAATCGGTCAGGTCTCGGCCCTCTTTGAAAAGGTTGGCTACATCCCGGAGTCTGGGAAAGAGTGCGAGAATGCTGGAACGAACTTAAAGAGTTTGCTTGGCTTTGCGATTCGTAGGGAACAGGATGCGCATCGCAGGGGACAGACGCCGCGGGATCATAGATGAAATTTAGAAGCTATTACTTACCGTTTAAACCGGCAGCATAAAGTAACATCACGGTTATACTTCCACACGGTCTAATTTGATGAGTTCAGGAGAAAATGATCAAGAAAATGTTCGTTATGATCCGCAAGCTGAAGAACGGTGAAGTCGTCAGGAAGCCTTCTGTTGCTGAAGAGTCCGAGGATGATGAAGAAGGTAACGCAGAAGAGCAGGAGGAAGAGGAGGAGGAAGCAGACGATGACATGGAGGATGACAGGGCTGAGGCAAAGGCATGTGCAAAGGGGAAGGAAGGTGATGACACGACAAATGAAGGAGCACAGGAAGAACAGGCAGAGGAAGAAGAGAGAACACGTGATCCAATAGTGGAGCCATCCCCAGCAAAGAAGCCGGCAACCGCCGATATAGCACCTAAAAAGCAGCCAAAAGTGATTCCATTGCCGGCCCCACCAGCACCAGGAAGGAAGACAACAAAGGCACCCACCCCGGAGCCGGAGGAAAGCTTCCCGGAGATTCTCCCGAATCCCCAGGCTGCTGGGTCTGGCCGATGTGCAGCCCAAAAGGAGTTGGATGACACAACAGCCGAGATTCGAAAACTTGAAGCTGCGCTTGGCGTGTACCTTAAACTGCGAATTTCAGCAATAAGAGTTTTTGAAAATATGTCCTATAAAGATTTTCCTGCTGCCGATTTAAACGGTATCTACTCTATTTCTATCCAACACAGGCCAGCTGGAACGGATCTGGCTGATGCACATGCTCGTGTCGCTTTTTAGCAAAGTTAAGGGTCGAATGTTGAATTATTCGTAATTACTATGCTATTCGTTTCTCAGGAGCGGCACCGAAACCGGCCCCCTTAGTCTTGCAAGTGGACGAGAGCCCGGTGAAGAAACCAGCGCCGAGAGCCCATATTGATGTGACTCGGTGGGTAACATGCACACGTGTATACATGCAGTTTATAGACACATGCATGTGTATATGTCTGTCTGTCTGTCTGTCTGTCTGTCTGCATGCATGCATGGATGTATATGTATATGTATATGTATATGTATATGTATATGTACATGTAAATATGTTTATGTTTATGTTCATGTTTATGTGTATATATATATGTATATGTATATGTACCCGTATATGTATGTCTATGTGTGTGTATGTGTATATGCATGTATGTATGTATGTATGTGTGTGCATGTATATATGTATATATGTATGCATGTATGTATGTCTGTCTGTTTGTCTGTCTGTCGGTATGTATGTATGCATGTATGCATATATGTGCTTTATGCTTCTCGCCTATTCCTGTTTAGGAAAGCTAGGAGAAAATTGCATAACATGCCTAGGCATCTATACATGCACATGCAAATATACACCTATGCATGCATGTATATATATGACATCATATGTGATCGTGCTGCTGCTGCTGCGACTGCTGCTGCAATCGTGCCCTCGCAACACTGAGGCTATGGAAACCTTGGAGTAATATGATGTGGAAAATGCTTTGGAGAATGTGGAACCTTCGCCTCCCCCGGTGTCAGCTAAACCCAACCGTTTCCGCAAAAAGACCACACCCGACCGAAGCAGTACAAAGAAGCTTGGTGGTGGTGCTGAAGCTTCCAAAGACGATGTGAAGCAAGACAAGGACTCGATCGATGAACAAAACCAGCAGCCCAAAACTCAAGCCTAAAGCCCGCTTCGCCCAAAAAACGCCATCGCCAGGAGAAACCTACGTTGACGCCAGAGGAGCAGCACGAGCTCCGAAAGGCGCTCAAGCGAGGTAAGTCGTGCAGAGGGGTTGGCCAGCAGAAGAAGCCGGCCGCGAACAGGCCCAGGAAAAAACCTGGTGCAAGCATCATGCAAAGCATGGATGATGTCGATGTGGTGGCACCGAGTGAGCCGGAGGAGAAGGCAGTGCTTAAGAAGCCTTCAATGAAGGCGACCAGTGGGGAAGAGGAACCTCGCAAGAAACCTGCAGCCAGAAAGGCTGAATCGTCGTTTGCGAATCCCGAGGATCGTGTTTTTGCAAGGCGCCGCCCGCCACTAGTGCGGCAGTCGTACATCAAGTGGTGTGCGATTCGAGACATGTTCTTTGAGCACATCTATCCGCATGTGTCGCAGCCCACGCAGAAGCAGGTGGGATTTGGGACTCATGGGTTTTGTAAATCAAGAATTTAGCATATCCCCCGCAAGACCTCCGATGAACGGAGGAAGATAAGTCTGCATGATGTAGGCAGTTCAATGAATGATCATTCAGAGACTTTTCAATAGTCGTACTGGGATTTCTTTGTTATGTATTTGGTATGCATGCATGCATGTATGTCCGTCTGTGGATCATGGAATGTATATGTTTCAATCACACAGGTACGTATGTATGTACTATGCATGCATGTATGTATGTATCTATGTATAT
>CAJNJA010006133.1:4802-17145 GCA_905231915.1 Symbiodinium necroappetens
TAAGCAAGATATTCGATGAGGTATTCATCTAGGTACTTCGAGAAAGGGGTAGGGTGTGACCCTCTCAGGCACAGTAGGTACTAAGGGCCCCAACGGGAGATACTAGACTACTTGGACCTTCTGGGAATCCTAAGCCGGTTCATCATGCTAAAGTCTGCTTATTAGGAACTGTGGAGCTTCGCGTTGCGGGCTGAGGCTTAGGGCCTAGGGCGTCACCACAGTGGCGTCATGCTTCCTCAGGGTTTAGGGCTGTAAAGGGTTTAGGGTTTAGGGTTGTAAACTACAGGGTTTAAGGTTTAGGGCAGTTTAGGGTTTAGGGTTGCGAAGTGAATTATAATTACACTTGCCCCAAGAATACCAGCACTAATGAATGGATGAAACCCAAAGTCGGCTACTACCCAGTACTATCCAGCATGGAGGCCAGCAGAAGATTCAGGGAATTTCTGTGGTCGCGCACCATAAAGTCATAAAGGTCCAAGCACTGAGTCTTCATATACCCTTCCCCTTAAATCAAACATGCCGCGTACACATGAAAACAAGATAACTAGTATTTCCCTAAACCCACACACTTAACCACAGGGTGCCGGGACTGGAATGGACGCTTCGGGACAACCGTTCTGGGTGAACTAATTAAGTATCAATGCCAGCAGGAATACACACAACACAGAAATCTACGTAGAGCAGCTACTGCAGTCCCTTGTCATGGCTGCCTGGTTTGCCTGTGATGGGACCCTACCCAAGAACTGGTACCTGCACTGCGAACGACGCATACCTGCGAGAACATCCCTAAACCCTAAACTCGAAACCCTACATCCTAAACCCTAAACCCCAAACCTCCCTCCCCTCCCCCCCAAAAAAACATGGCCAGGGCACCATCCTTCATGAAAGCCGCAAAGGCCGAGGCAGTCGTGTAGACGTCCCTGTTTCATGGAGAGCCCAAAGCCGATCGTAGGGCTATTTTAGGCTTCAGGGTTTAGAGTTGAGGGATTTGGGGGTTTAGGGATTGGGGATTTTAGGATTTAGGGGATTTAGGGTTTCGGGGATTTAGGGTTTAGGGATTTAGGGTTTAGGGTTTAGGGGATTTAGGGTTTAGGGATTTGGGGATTTAGGGTTCAGGGTTTAGGGCTTTGGGGATTGAGGGTTTAGGGTTTAAGGTTTAGGGTTTAGGCATTTGGGGATTGAGGGTTTAAGGGTAAAAGGTTTAGGGCCAGATGCCTCATAGTTCGGAGTCTCTTATTGCAGGGTTGCACGCGATTTGCCTGCAGGGTGTGTCGAGGGTTTTTACGGTCCCTTGTTAAGGATCCCTAACGCAATCTGCAAAGGCCATTGTAAACCCTAAACTTCCTAAACTCTGCAACCCCAGCACCTAAACGATCTGACCCTGCACCCTGAACCCTGTATTTCCTAACTTCCTAAACCCTAAACCCTCGAAGACGCGGACTCCCAAGCAGGCTCTGCCTGATGGCTTGCCGCCGAAGCTCGCTTGCCACCTCTGGGGGTCCAAACTAAACCTTACCCAGAGGGTCCATATACTCTACCATTATGGAATTAGGTCCCAAAAGACCATCCCCATTATGTTTCTGGGGACCTAATTCCATAATAGTAGTACACGTGGACCCTCTTGGTTATGGCGCTTCATGGGCAGGGGACCCTACTTGAAGGATCATGGGACTTAGTAACTAGGGTTATAAAAAAAGCTACCTACACTTACATATAGTTACTTATAATATAACCCCCAATTACGGTACTTCTTATAACCTTGCTTACTAAGTCCCATGACCCTCCAAGTATATGGGCATTCCTTGTCCTAAGCTTTGCTGGTCTGCTAAGGGCTTACTTACTATAGGCTCATGGGACGTAGTAGGTACGGTGAAAGATTATACTCAGGATAACCCTACTTAGGGCACTTGTACCCCCAAACATAGTCCTACTACTGATGATATAAATGCCGCATGACCTTAAGGACCCTAAGCTATGGGAATTATGGTATGTTCCTTAATTATGGGCAATGCAGGATTCATATCATCAACCGTACTTGAGTTTGGAGCCCTCAAGTAGGTCTTGGCATGGTCTAAGAGAAAGCCTAGAGTAGACAAAGCTTGGCCCTAGGCTCTCGGGGAGAAGGATTTAGGGTAAAGGGTTGGGCATTTTGGGTTAAGGGGTTTAGGGTTTAAGGTTTAGGGTTTAGGGGTTTGGGGTTTAGGGTTTAGAGTTTAGGGTATAGGGGTTTGGGGTGAAGCACGCGAGGCCCGCAATTGCAGTTCCTTGGTGAGTCACTGTCTTATTCTTATAGGCCCATGCCCAGAAGTTGGGTCATCCCATACAGTAACTAACCCTAAACCCTAAACCCGCTACAAGTCAAGGTCTAGGCGACACCACGGCACGCACCGGGGATAGGCTTGGGATGTAGCTTAGACCTGGTCAACTTCAACCCTTGGACAAGGAGACTCCTGGTGTAAGGGAACCCAAACTGAATCCTGAACGAAGTCGGCTTCCCCTTATAAACTCTACCCATAGGCCCTTAAGTAGTTCTTCTTCATGGTTTATATACAGAATCCTATAAGGGAATCTCAGAAAGGAACTACTTAAGGGGCCTATGGGTAAACCCCAAACTTTCGACCCCTAAGCCAAAGCCCAAACTGTTAAACTTGGAATAGACCTCTCGGACAAGGCACCCGTGACGCATCACCACCATCAACGCTGGAGCCCCATGCAACTACGTCGCCATCCTGGATCGGATTGGAGGAGCTCCAGACCGTGGATTGGAGGAATTCGGGGCTTACAGACTACGGCCCTAAACCCTATAAGCCTGAAAACTACTGTTGATGATATACATCCTGCAGTACCTTAAGGACTCTAAACTATGGGAACTATGGTATATACCTTATATTGGGTAATGCAGGATTCATATCATCAACCGTAGCCCACGAACAAGCAGTTCAACTACTAAAACTACCAAAAGCCCTTGGAATCCTGTCGACCGTAGGCAGAAGTCGAACATCGGATGCCATGCTACTTTTACCCTGAAAGCAACACCTCTGGGCTCCAAATAGCCGAAAGTAGGTACTATTTGTGGCACTTTGAACATTAGACCCTAAGCTAGGTGCTATTTATAGTCGTGCATGTGAAGCGATTTTGGGCTTACCCTGTTCTAGGTTCAGCCTAGAGTTTACGATGCATAGCAGCCCCACCAGTATACGTTAGGGTTGGCTATGGTAGAATCTGGTAGGATGCCCGGGTCCGAGATGCAGAAACCGGGCCCGAGATGCAGAAACCCGAAAACAAAAGGAAGCGCCAAAAAAAGCATGGACATAGATTACATGCTTGTCTATGAACAATAAGGCTGAACAGGCTGAACATGTGTGCGGCATCAGGTTGGAGGCAGCATATCTACTTCAACTGCTACTGCAGCAACGTGTTGCTCAATAGGACGGCAGAGAGCTTCCGAGCAGCCGGCGCGAGCCGCTACAACTGCGTGATCAGCTTATTTTAAGGTTCCATGTGCACAAATAGTATATACTTAGGCCTGAAAGTACTTCTATATATATATACATATATATATATACAGGTACTTTAGAACCACAAAAGTTTATATAAGTACAGGGACCCTTTGGGCTAGCCTGCAGTCCGGCACTCGAAACCTCGACGTTCCAGGGGGTGGATGAGAAAAGCGATGCAAGAGCTTCTTCGGCTTTGCGCTTTTGTTTTTTCTTTTCTTCACAGCTTCGCGGCTTTCTTTGGAAGAGCACGAGCTGCCCTTGGCAGCTGCGGCTGCACCGTTTGCTGAGCAAGTTGCGAAGCAAACGCAGCCCGAAGTGTCCCAAGAACCTTTATCGGATTTATGGGGCGTACTCACAGACTTACAGAAAGCATCCGGAAAATTTCTATCGTAGAAACCTTGTAGCTTTTACTATCAAAATAAACTCTTTGGGTGAGTTCGGATTTTGAGGAAACCCTGCCGACGATCTTGGCACAAAACTTGCTTAAAACTTGGCTGCTGCAGCATGAACCCTGACCCAAAATCTGTACTGCTTAACCCTATATGCTAAACCTTAAACCCGAAACCCTAAACCCTAAAACCCTAAGCCACAAAACCCCTAAACCCTAAACCCTCAACCCGCTAAGCCCTACCGGCAGGCCTCTTTGATCGCGACGAAGGCTCCTCAGTATGTGAGAGCGCACGTGGACGCCCGAGGCAATTGTCTCTCTTGGGGACCACCTATTCAGGCGTTCAAGGGTTTCGGGGTTTCGGGGTTTAGGGTTTAGGGTTTTGAGTTTAGGGTTTTGGGGCTCAGGGTTTAGGGTTAAGGGTTTAGGGAGCATTGTAGTTCTTTGTTTTGGTTCCAAATTTTGTGTTTGGGATCGTTAAAAGTAGCCCAGCAAAGGAACTACAATGGAGACTGTAGGCAAAGCAGGGTTTAGGGCTGAGGGTTTAAGAGTTTCGGGTTTAGTAAGGGGACCTGAATTTACCATAATCCTCCGCAACTCTGAGCCTTAACAAACCTGGGTGCGAGCCACAACCACTCGCCTCCACCCCCTACAGCCCTAACGCCCGAATTACCAATACCCCCAACCCCGTGAACTATCCTCACTTCAAGACCTTCTAGAAACACTAGAGGACGCGCATACAGAGCCCGTAAAGGGGACCACGATGGACCCTAAACCCTAAACCCTAAAACCCTAAACCCTAAAATCCTAAACCCTAAAATCCTAAACCCTAAAATCCTAAACCCTAAAACCCTAAACTCCAAAAAAACCCTAAACCCGCAAGGCCACGCCTTAAACCCCTCCCTCAACCCCTACACCCATCAACCCTAAGACTTTCCACCCCGAGCCCCGTTTCGCCCTAAAACCCCTAAATCCGTTTAGGGTTTAGGGGTTTAGGGGTTCAGGGGTTTAGGGGTTTAGGGTTTAGGGGTTTGGGGGTTTGGGGGTTGAGGGGTTGAGGGGTTTGGGGGTTGAGGGGTTGAGGGTTTAGGGGTTTGGGGGTTTGGGGGTTGAGGGGTTGAGGGGTTTGGGGGTTGAGGGGTTGAGGGGTTTAGGGTTTAGGATGGTTTAGGGTTTAGGGGTTTAGGGCTTGGGGTTGAGGGACCCCAACTCCCTCCCGCGGCCTTGTGTCGAGTAGATGTGCTGCACGCCCTCCCGCCTCAGGGCCCGAGAGTTTATCTAGGGCTTTACAAGGCATCAGAGAGCTTTAGACGGCTGCATCGGGTTTCCAGTGGCGTTTGTTGTTTGCTTGGTTTCCGGTGGTTGTTGTAGGGTTTCTGGTGGTTTGGTCAAGCTTCTCATAATTTTCATGAGTCGTTAGACTCTTAGACGGCTTCATAGAGTCTCTATGGATTGATTGGGCTTTCCAGGGTTATTACATACTACTATTGGGTTTGAGAAGCGGCCTAAGGGTTTGAAGCTCGGGTTCTGTCTTACAGGATTAAGGGTTGCGAGTCGAAGTGTCAGAATACTGGGTTCAGGTGAAGGGATTTAGGGATCTATAGTTAATAATATGGTTTCCTTATTATGGTAGTTTAAACTAAATCCCCTAACAAGAAACCAGAATACTGCATGCAGGGTTATAGCAGTTTGCTGCGCAGGTCCGTGTAGGTCTCCCAGATCTTCATCAGGGCTTGCAAGCTTTATCCCAAGGGTCCAAGCACCTAGGGGTTTTGGGGTTTAGGGTTTGGGGTTTAGGGTTGGCAATCATATGTTCTCGGAATACTAACCGTGACTAACCTACCAAACTACTATCCGTGACCCAAGTATCTCATTAATATCAAGCCCTTCGGACCCCCCAAAGCCCTGTTAAAAAAAAAAAACCTGCAAATCCCTCTCTGAACGCTTACAAGAACCCCTAAATTGTTAGGTCCTTTGGACCGTAAGGGTTACAGCTTCGGCATCCTTTTGTGTCTTCTGCACCCAGGCCTTCCAATATACTATTAAATTTAAGAATGGTTTAGGGTTTAGGGTTTAGGGTTTAGGGTTTAGGGTAGATCCCTTAAGTACGAAATATACCTTGAATTCATCATCTACGGGATCCCACTATACTTTAAGGAATATTACAGGAACTATCCCGTATCAAGGGACATACCTTTCATATAGGGGACCCCACTATAATTTAAGGAATACTATAGTTCATATCCTTTAACTAATCATAGTAGGATTCTTGACATGATTCAAGGTATGTTTCTTGATTGAGGGATATTGGCAGGTCCGGGCTTCATGCCTTAACATCCCTAAACTCTAAACCCTATACCCTCCCTAAGCCCTAAACCCTATAAGCCCCTAGTCATCCTAATGCTTTGAAAATCCTTTGGGGTCTCTTGTAGACTTTGCGCGAACCAACAAGCTCCCCAACCTCAAACCCAAACGGGTTTAGGGTTTAGGGTTCAGGGTTTAGGGATTAATAAGACTTGAAAACCCAATGAAACCATAGGAACCTCTGTAGAGTGAAACCTTTCACATACATAGCCAAAAACCTGACACCGCCTGGTTCACTTCCCTACGCAATCAAACTCTGCAGCATTCCACCCAAACAGCGCTTGTTGGAACGCGGGGCTTTTGTGACAACAAGCCTGAAAAGCCTGCTGCTAAAGCCTTACTTCAGCTTTACCTTGCTTAGTGGTCAGAAGACTTATCCCTGATGTAGTTGCAGTATGACACACCCCAAATTTCCATTCCCTACGTTTAAACATCACAATACCCCAGTCAGCCCGGAAGCCCTCGACCGGCTACCTAAAGCAGCCACAGCACAATTGGTCGGCCACACTGCCGCAGTTTCCTCCAGACAAGCCTCCAGTTTGTAGGACTTTCTGGGATTATCCGGTTGCATAAGGCCTTGTCAGGGAGTCTTTAGGATCCAGTGATCCATGAGGGATGTATATGTGTGTGTGTATATATATATACATACGTCTACCATATATATATATACATATGTAATATACACACATACATACACATGTATCTATGGTATGAACTGTATCTATGGTATGAACAGCGACAGATAGAGAGAGAGAGAGAGGGAGAGAGAGAGAGAGGGTCCGTCTCTGACAAGCATCATCCTGTTTATGAGCTTCAACAGCAGCCTCACCATAAACCAACGACGGCAAACAGTTTCATCAAGCTGGGCATGCATTCAGGAAATTTCCGTAACTAAAGTCTATGAACACAAAGCCCTAGACCAGTGCAGAATCCATAAAGAACCCCCATTACCCGTTGGTGAATTTCTTATGGAGTCCTTGTAGAAGCCTGTGAACACCAAACTTGTGGTAGCAGACGGAGGCCTTCTCCCCAAGTCACCACGGCACCACCCCGCTTCAACGCGGCGAAAGCACGCGATGAAGAGAAAATAAACCTCGTGTCCGCAGGTCCAGGTGTCGGATATGGGGCAGGGGGATCTCGCAATTCGGGCCCGGTTCAGTGTCCTTACGTAAGAATGACGCGCTACTTCGGCGGCCCGAAGCGGGAACCTCAGCACTTTGGGCTTAAGCCTCCTCTAGAACCAAAGCCCATAGCAACGCCAAATAGAAATCCAGGAGGATCCCTTAAACCTAAACGTAACTTGAGTCCCAAAGCCCAAGAAGACGTACACCTGCAAGTTGAAGTCGCAGTCCTAGACCGTTTCACATCCGGCCTTTCGAATCCGAAAGCTCGATGGCGGTTGCTTTTTTGGACGGTTTAGGGTTTAGGGTGGGCTTGTTACATAGCTTGGGACGTCGAGGTCTTGCGTCCTTCTCAACACCCGAGACTATGACTCCAAATAGTCACTTCGAAAGGTTGTGACACCGAGGCCCAGATTGACTCTCATTGTGGTATATTGCGGTAGAGGGGCTGGATCGCAGAATCAGTGGATTGGTTTTTGAAGGGGTCTGTGACTGTCTTTTGCCTGGGGCTGCTAAGGGTCCATGTGAATTCCTGTCCACTGCATCCCGCTGTCTTCTGAAACTCCATATGATGTAGCACTTATGATTGAGGGGCCACAGGGCTGAGGATCTTATTTAAGCACTAAACTACCCATAGGCCTCTAAGTAGTTCCTTTTTATGGTTTATATTTAGAATCCTATAAGGTAATCCCCAAGAAGGAACTACTTAGGGGCCTACGGCTAGACTTCCTTGTTGGCTGCCGGAGCAAGTGACTCCACGTCTGACTGCAGCTCTTTCGCTGCCTGGCATCCAGGACATTTGCGTTGACAGTTTTATGCTTTAGGGCTTTAGGGTTTTTAGGGCTTAGGGCTATAGGGTTTAGGGTATTATATAGATTGCTATGATTTTCAGGATTTCGATGCAGCTTTGCGAACTGATGTATGGGTTTACGTAGGATTGAAGATGGATCCATTGGCTTCTAGAGTGTCGTAGGGTAGAGCTTAGGGTTTGGGACATCAGGTTAAACATTTTGTGGGCTTGCAGGCTGGGTTCAAGGCTGCAGGTGATTTGCTAAACCCTAAACCCGAAGCCCTAAGCCCTAAACCCCAAGCCCTAAGCCCTAAACCCTAAGCTCTAAACCCTAAACCCAAGCCCTAAACCCTAAGCCCTAAGCCCTGAACCCTAAACGGCTTGAAGGCTTTAGGGCTTTGGGGCCCGGGTCTTCAGTCAACAAAGTCCTTACGTTGTCATGTAAACAAATATTCGTAAATATGATCCTCTTAGGCCCAAGAAGGGAGACTATGAAATATCCCAAAAGCTGACCTAAGATCTAGGATGTATATGCAGATAGCTGGAGTTCGAAAGCTTCAGGTCGACAGAGTGTCTTGCCGGTTGGGCTATGCGGCCTATGGCTGCAGACTCCCCGCCCTAAACCCTAAACCCTAAATCCTAAACCCTAAATACCCTAGACCCTAAACCCTAAATATCCTCAACCCTAAACCCTAAACCCTAAATTTAAATGCCCTAAACCCTAGCCTAAACTGCGGTAAATACCCTAAACCCGGCCTCACCCGGATCTCCACCACAGAGCTGGTCGCCCCAGCAAACCACAGAGCCTTCGATGGCTTGCCCATGGGGGTTTAGGGTTTATGGGTTTAGGGTTTAGGGTTTAGGGGTTTAGGGTTAGGGTAGCGAGTGACGACCTTTCGCACAGCTGCACGTCTTGTCGGCCTCATGGAGGCACACCCCAAAGGAAGGCCATCAGCCAGGCGCACCCCAGCGAAACGGCACAGGCAGCTCAGAAACTGCTGCTCAAAAAATCACTCTGACGAGGACAGGGCAGAAGGTTGCAACCCTAAACGCGCTCACAGCCCTCTCACGGCGACGATTCAGAAGAGGATGAAGCAGGGTTAGGGTTTAGGGTTTAGGGGTTTAGGGTTTAGAGGTTTAGGGTTTAGGGTTTCCAGTAAACGAAAGTTGCATGGGGGCTTTAGAAACCCAAGTGCGCGCACGGAACACCTTCAAACACACATCCCTGCTGCCACCCTAAACCCTAAACCCCAAAGCCCATACCTTAAATCTGAGATGGGCTGCCGTCGTTACACAGAGCTGCGAAGGCCCGATCCGTGTGGAAGATGCGCTTGACCTCACTAATTCAAAGGGTCAAAAGCACTTACATAGCAGAGAATAGGTTTAGGGTTTAGGGTTTAGGGTTTACCTCACTACATCAAAGGGTCAAAAGTACTGGCATAGCAGAGAATAGGTTTGCATAGCAGGAACTACCATCTATTTGTGGGTAAGTATCCCCTATATAGGTACTTGGCGCACTCTTTTGGGGACACCACGAATCAAGATATTGAAAGCGGATCTGGCACTTGATGGCAACTTGATGGCCTGTCCTTTGACTCCAGCGGTTTGGGGCCGAGGGATTGAGGGTTCCAACGTATCGACATGCAGACTACAGTCACGATTTTTTGAATATACGCATCCCTAAATACCAAAACAAGTATTTTATACTACCTCTGTTGGCTTCGGGCCCGCCATGGCGGAGCGCCCTCCACCCCTCCACCCCTCCCACCCTCCACCCCCACCCACCCCTCCTCCCAGCGAAGAATCAGACGGTGGCGGGGTGGTGGGGTGGAGGTTGGAGGGGGTGGAGGGAGGGAGTGGAGGGGTGGAAGGGGTGGAGGGGTGGGTGGAGGGGGAGGGGTGGAAGGGGTGGTGGAGGAGGGAGGGTAGGCTGGGCCGCTGGGCTGCTATGGTGTGGGTTGACTGAAACGGAAATTGGTTTGTAGGAATTGGGAAAGCTGTGTCCTGACCGAAAACAAAATATGTTGCCGGATGGCCAACAGCAACAAGCAACTTCTATTTATTTCTTTTTTGACGGTTTAGAGTTTAGGATTTAGGGTTTAGGATTTAGGGTTTAGGGTCCATACATACTACTTTTATGGAATTAGGTCCCCCAAAATCATAATAGGGATGGTCTTTTGGGACCTAATTCCATAGTTGTAGTGTTTAGGGCCAGGGAGCGAATAAGGCTTTTCCTGAAACGCCCGAGTTTAGAGCTAAGGGTTTAGGGACCATAAACGACTGCAGGGGACTCGAGGGTTTAGGGTTTAGGGCTTGAGGTGGTTTTATACACTTTCAGCCCTACTTTACT
The DNA here is from genome assembly GCA_905231915.1 of Symbiodinium necroappetens. Lineage (NCBI taxonomy): Eukaryota > Dinophyceae > Suessiales > Symbiodiniaceae > Symbiodinium > Symbiodinium necroappetens. The sequence goes on from CAJNJA010006133.1 coordinate 15,316, forward strand.
CTTGAATTAGCCGGCCTTGCCCTCATGAACAATAGGGCTGGAGGTGTTTTCGTTTCTTCTCTCCGTCCCAAAGCTTGAACCCTTAAGGCTAAAACCCGAACTCAACTACCTGAACCCCAAACCCCTCACCCCAAAACCCCCAAAACCTAAAACCCCAAACCCTCACCCAAAACCCCCCAAAACCTAAAGCCCCAAACCCCTCACCCTAAATCCCCAAAAACCTAAAACTCCAAACCCCTCACCCCTAAACACCCAAAAACCTAAAACTCCAAACCCTCCTAAACCCCCAAAAACCTAAAGCCCCAAACCCCTCACCCTAAACCCCCAAAAACCTAAAACCCCAAACCCTCCTAAGCCCAATTCCAGGGAGGGCCTGGGAGATCTGGCGGGGGGCCCGACCACCTGGGGAATGTATTAGGGCTTAAGGCTTATAGGGGCTAGGGTTTAGGGGTTATAGGGTTTAGGCTTAAGGGGTTAGGATAAAGGGGTTACGGTTTAGGGTTTAGGGTTGAGGGTGACCACCTCGGGAATCGTAGAGATTTTGAAGTTATATGGGTAGTTCTCTAAATTAGGGTCCCTTTGTTTTTTGGGCGCCGTACTTTTTTGGGGGACCCTAGTTTAGAGAACCACCCATATGCAGTATGGGGTTTCGGTTCAGGGTTCGTTTGAAGGGTCGCTTAAGGGCTCTATAGGGGTATCGTTGAGGTTTCCTGTAAAGTCGAAGGCCGGAAGCTGGAACATCATGATCCTCATGGCCTAAAGGTACAGTATGGCCCTACAGCATGGCGGACACCAGCACTTCACTTTTTAGGGACTGTAAGTGTGCACATGTTGTGTTGAACGGGCCATTATCCGAGATGATGCAATTCGATAAACTGCTGCAAGGCTTCATCATGCAGGTCTTTTAAATGTCTGTCTTATTCTTGTAAGGACTTGGCATAAAGAGACAGCATGCTTTTGGCCGTGGTCGCGTCGACACATCCTGCTGATCAGAGTCAACACAGTTACAATCCCGACCTGCAAGACATGGCTCTCAAGTTTAAGCTGGGGATCAGGGTTCAGGGGTTGTGGCCCGGGGTTGGGGCTTGGGATTTGCAGCGGTTTGAAGTTCCGCGGGTGGGGCCACGCGGGTTGTTTAGGGATTAGGGTTTAGGGTTTAGGGCTTAGGGGAGGATCGGGGATCTGAGCACAGGCTTTTCTGGCTCGGCAGTTGATATTACGAGGCGGAACAACGAGTGTTGGGACTCAGCGTTTCGACCTGGATTTAAGTTTGAAGGATTGGGCACACTGTAGAAAATTCCTGTAGCAAATTAAGAACCTTCCGTCCAATCCGACATGGAACATCATGGAACCATATACCCTCAACCCTAAACCCTAAACCCCTACGTACCCCTAAACCCTAAAACCCTAAAACCATGGAACCCTAAACCCTAAACCCTGAACCCTAAAACCATACTTGGCTTGCTCTGGTGCTTCATTCGGGTAGTTCTCTAAATTAGGGTCCCTTTCAGGGTCCTTTTTATAAGGGTGCCGTACTATATTGGGGACCCAAACAGGGACCCTACTTTAGAGAACCACCCATTCAGAGATTCGATGCACTTCGCGACTTCAACCGGAGGCTCGGAGGTTCCTCGCTTCGGGGCTCTGGATCTAAACGGCCCTATGGGTTGAGGATAGAAGAGCTAAAGTAGCTAAGGTTTAGGGATTACGGTTTAGGGGTTTAGGGTTTGAGGGGTTTAGGGGTTTAGGGTTTAGGGGTTAGGGGTTCAGGGGTTTAGGGGTGTAGGGGTTTAGGGGTTCAGGGGTTTAGGGGTGTAGGGTTCAGGGGTT
>CAJNJA010006134.1:0-17145 GCA_905231915.1 Symbiodinium necroappetens
TTACATCAGTCAAGAAGCGACAGAGGGAGTACAGAGGGACCCAGACGGTGCGCCAGCAAACAGCCAGAATGCTGCGAATGCCAGAGGTTCATCTTACTACTATTACTAATTACTCACTATTGCTACTAATTAATTACTATTCATTAGTACTATTAGTAATTACTATTACTACAACTTACTAATTAATATTACTTGACTAATTACGGAAGCATCTCTATTAGGACCCCCCACCCAAACCCTGCCCCAAGAGAGCCCCGCGCAAAACAACCTCAGGGGGGGGGGTTTATTAAAAGGACACCGACATTAGCCATCCATGGCCTCAGCCAGCGAGCCCCGCATGTGTACCACGATAACAGCCCCACAAGGGACTGCAAGCTGCGACGGCTGCGCTGGGAGCCTGCCCTGGCCACCGCCCGCAGCGCGGCAGTAAGCCTCGCCACCTTGACGCACAGAGCTTCCCATCGATGTTAAACAGCCAGCCGACCCAGCGTACATGCCTACCCAAGTATAGCTTATGCCAAGATAGAGGAACACCCAAAGCACAGGCCAGAATGATCTGCAAGCACGCCAGCGTCGGGGCTGAATGCGAAGGCAGCAGCGACAAGTTGGCATCCACATAAATGGCAAGGAAATGCCGAATCACTGCGATCAACCGGTGCGTCAACCTCAGAAGTCCAGCAGCGACGCGAGCCCACCAGAAGGCTGCCCATGCACACCAAAAGTGACAAGTCTTGTAAACAAGCCATCTGGTGTTCCCATCTGCATCTACAATGGTGAAGATGGAGAACCCCTGCCCCGACGGGTGCACCTTCACACGCTTGTGCAGGTGCACGCACATCCAGCACAAATGCCATCCATTCATCCTGTGGGTGACGCGAAATAAACTCCGCAACATCTTCAAGGGTGGGAAGTTCAATCTTCTCGGAGACCCGGCTAAGCAGATTGGCGTTGCAGATTGTGGAGTCACCAATCAAGCGCGGCGGTGAGCCCTCCTTGTGAACGAGGCCAAGACGTCCTGCGGCACAGCGGGCCCCAAATCTCGCCTTCGCTTCGGGCAGCCCAATAGGCAACCACTCCGCGAATCCTGCGTCAACATCGGCTTGGACAAGGTCGAGCAGTGTCGAAGGGTCATCCAGACCCGAGCCCCAAGGAGAATCGCACACCAGGAGCTCAAGGTCAGGCCGCTCTGCAACCTCTAGGTCCCGCCACACACCCGACGGCGGGATCGTGCGCACGATGCCCGTGGGCACTCCTTGATCCAGTAGACGAGGTAACTCCGCATCCAAATCTTGCGTCAAACAAAACAGACCATCCCATAATTCATCATAATTCAAGTGCAAGAGGCTGACCCGCCACAATCCGCCCGGTGCGGCAAATCCAATGCTCACTCAGGAAGGTAATCAAGTCGCCACGCAGCACTGTCATTTCCCGTTCACTCAGCATAGCCTCGCACTCTCCTGAAGATAAAGCCCGGGCCAGACTCGGAACCAAATTATACTCATCAATACGAACCAAATTATACTCATCAATACGCTGGAGCCATATGCGACGCAGCTGCTTTAAACTATCAGGCGCGCGGGGGAAATACCAATCTGCGTCCGAAGCCACCCCGCCACCATCACGCAAGCGACCCATAGGCTTGCTCGCTGCTGCCCCAGAGCACGCACTTCGGGAACACTGCTCCCTAGTCACAGCGGCGCCTGCTTGGGGCACACCGCGGCGTGGTGGGATTTGTCACGGCACAAAGCACATTCGTGCTTGAAGCGACAAGCCCGGTTAGGACACTTTCCCTCGACCCAGAGCCAGCATTCCCAGTTGCGAAGGCGCTTGGCAGTCGAACGCCCGCCACCGAAGTTGGAAGGCTGACGCTTCGAATCCGACTTGCGAAGCAGAGGGGGTAGTCCTGCGGAGGGAAGCGGCACAAACGGTTTCTCCTTCTCTGCCTTGACAACCTTGGGCCGCTCAACGAGCACATGGCGCAGCATGTCTCTGTCCACCACCACATGGGAGAGAGCGTCATCTAACGATTGGCCTGAAAAAATCAACTGAAAAACTTCATCCAGCACTGCACGATCGGCCATCTCCGCTTCATACACAGTCGGGGCACGAAACATGTCCGAAGGTTTGCGTGCACACAACGAGAGGAACTTCTTGACATACACCACCCAACTGTGTAAGTGGCACGCACCAACCATGGCGAACGCGTGAGAGCACGTTTCGAGAAGGTGTTGCGCCCGCAACGCAGCCCCTGCAATCTGCAACATGCTGCCGCTATCAGCACTCTCGCACTGTACACTGCGATGGAACCAACCCGTTACCGTATTCAAAATCCACGGGCCCTGGTAATTAAGCACGTCCGCCTCCGGCTCGGAGGCGACAGACAGAGCATCGCTCTGCACGCTGTCAGCCTCGCTGGCATCCAATCCGTCAAGATCGGAATCACCAGACTCTGCCTTCACTTCGGTGTCAGAGTCCAACTCACAATGCCCATAGCAGCTCACGAGGGTCCTGTTCCTGCACAGCCACAAGACCACGAGCCAAAGCCGTACACGACACCCCAGCCGTTCTGCACGGCGCGCACGATGCTCCTTTGACACCGTAAAGCCGGAAGGACATCATCAAGGCGGTATTTCTCGACACAACCAGAGGAGTTGCGAATATGATGATGTCCTTGCGCCGCCCTAACTTCCACCCCAAGCTGGAGCTGCAAGCCCCAAGTAAGGGGCGTCGTCTTCAAGCTATGTAGCGTGAACTTACACACGTCAGCTACGTCGAGGGATGTGTAGGCAGCCAGGCAGCGTCGCAGGTGAGACGATGCCGTGGAATATGCCATCGGGCCCTTCGAAGTGCCTAAAAGATAGTCACGCTCGGGGTAGACCGCATGGATCTTGAAGAGCTTTGCGGCAAAGGAGGTAGCCCAGCTATTTGCAGTGGCCCCCGAGACCAGGCATCCCCAGGCGAATCCAGATGGGCTGGATTTGCTCCGCCAGCACCATCCACGAAAGGAACCATCAGCCACAATCAGAGAAGACAAGTCCACGCGCTGCGCATCCGAAAACCTTAGCCCTGACCACAACATAACAAGGAAGCAACCCATCAGGAAACTGTCAACAGGTTCATCGCAATCCAACACTGCCATCTCGAGCTGGCACACTGTGAATAGAGGAAGCGGTAAGGCCTCCGACGTCACTTCTGCGCTGAAAGCCATGAACTCACAATAGGTCCGTTCAAGATCACAGCGAAAGGCTCCAGGCCCGGCTTGTGAGCAATGAAACGCAAGGCGTGTATCACCCCTCGAGCAGCTCCTGAACGCCTGCTACCACGGTCACAACTCGCTCCTTCAGGCAGCGCCTCCAAGAAATCCACTACACCAGGACAAGCCGGGCAACCGGGCTGGACTCCGGAAGCCCGACAAAACTGGAGCCATCTGCGCCAACCACTCAGATGCTTTCTCAGCGTGCTCGGAGCGCGGTCTTTGAAGAGGAAGGCCAACTGCTCGGTACTGAAGCCGCGCAAAGACTTAAGGACGACGCTGTCCCCACACACAGCTTCGGCCAGACTTGCGAAAAACAATGCCAAAGCCTCCCGCTGCGCATCCTCTCGGGCTGCCATGCTACCGGCGCAACCAGCCACCGTACTCGGGGCTTTTGATGCGACTCGCTGTACTCTGGACGCTGCCTGACAAACAGTAAGCACAACAGGCCGCTCCTTGGCCGAAACCAACGGCAGAGCAGGAAGCCCCCCAAGAAGGCGGCGCAGCGGCCGCGGCCGGTCCCCTCCAGTCGAAGTAGCGCTAGGCGACAGCTTGGGAGCCGCTGATGGGGCCGGGCGCAGTAAATCACCTCCCACACAATCTGTATTGTAGGGAGAGACTCGTACCGCCAGTGATAGTCCGCGTCGAGGCATGAAGTGCAAGCAGAAAGAAGAGAGCACGAAACAAACTTTTCAGCACACAAAGCTGTGAAATGCGCGGCACCTGAACAAACGGACGCTGCAACCTTGAGCCAAAATGGCTACGGAGCATCACATGAAACAAGTACATACCCGATTCAAAAACGAATACGTCCCTTCATACATACATGCACATGCATATGCCTATGCCCGTACGTACATACATACACTAGATTCCACCAGCCGTCCATGCATGCAGAATCATGTAAACAAAAACATGCAGACATATATAAATATATAAACATACATATACATAGTTACATACACGCATATATACATACATACATACATACATACAGACAGACAGACAGACAGACAGTCATATAGACAGACAGGACGGACAGACAGACAGACAGACAGACAGACAGACGGACAGATGTACATACATACATACATACATACATACATACACACAAACATACATGTAGACGAACGCACGTACACACGCACCCACGCTACATACATACATACATACACACATACATGCATACATACATACATACATAGATACAGACATACATACAGACATATATACACACATACATACATACATGCATGCATGCATGCATGCATGCATACATACATACATACAGTTACATACAGTTACATACAGTTACATACAGTTGCATACAGTTACATACAGTTACATACATACGTACATACTTACATACACAGACATACATACATACATACATCCATACATACATACATACATACCTACATGCGTACATACATACATACATACATACATACATACACACACATACATACATCCATACACAGGTAGATGCATACCTACGTACGCACGTGCGTACATGCGCACATACATACATACATACGTACATACATACATACATACATACATACATACACACGTACATACATACACAGTTACATACAGTTACATACAGTTACATAGAGTTACATAGAGTTACATAGAGTTACATACAGTTACATACAGTTACATACATACACTTTTAGCTACATGCATACATACATACATACATGCATACATACATACATACATACATACATACAAACATAACATACAATACATACATTACATACATTACATACATTGCATACATTGCATACATTGCATACATTACATACATTAAATTACATACATACATACATACATACATACATACATACATACCCACCTACCTACCTACATACATACATACATGCCCAAAAGCATGCATGCACGCAGGCACGTATGCATGCTAAACACTTCGCCACAAACTTCGATAATTGCCGGTCAAAGGAATGCCCAATGCCGGCAATGCTGTGCCTCCCAACATCTACCCGACAACACACTCCGTTACCAGTCAAGCCCGCATCAAAACACATGTATAAACCCTTCTTTTCCTTTCAATATGAATCCCAACAAACCCCGTGGGAAAGCTGATGATACACTGCAGCATAGGCTATAAACGCGTACCCAAAGAATGTGCCATGGAGTTGAGTCCTCGTGGGCAGCGGCTTGCGCCTTACACGTGCGACTGTTTTCTTGTGCTGCTGCTCTGATAGGGAGTCAGGCTCATGACGTAAATTCACGGAGATCGACTAACAGTCTCAACTGCTCTCCAACTCTAAGCTTAAATCCAATAGAGCCCTGCTTTGAAGCCACTAACTTGCAGACTTCCTTCTTATAAGAAACGAGTAAGGAAACCTGCCCAAGCCCTACTTCCAGGCAGCACCCTTACAGAAAAACTTGTTCAACATAAACCCTAGGCCCCAGTCAGAACACGATATGCCAGTCAGTATGTAATATAATATACCTGAGTGTTCCTCTCAAAACAATGAAAGTATAATATCTCCCGAACCAGATTCTGTTGATGATTCAAGCCGCCCTGGGCTCTGAGGGACCAACTTCGGCTCTCCGCCGAATCCGCGCAACTCGGAAGGCTTGGCCTCTGGTTTCCCTCTTCGAAAAACCTTACGGTACAAGTTATGCAGCGCTCCAAAAAGAAAAGGGCTCTTGTAGGGTCGTTAAAATGGCTTTTGCATGCTAGTGGTTTCAGCTGGAGAAAGGCTGTCATCCGGCCTCGAAGTCCTGCAGGACTGTGAGGCTTCAGCAGATCATGCTCCTCCACCGCTAACAGTACTTGCAGCTGCCTATGCTCTCAGTTGTGCCGGTTTGAGTGTCCGTGTGGTCATTCAATGCCTCAATGCAGGCCTGCGCCGGACTTAGGTCATCTTTTCATCCCAGGTTGTACATGTTCATGCCAGCAAATCGTCGAAGGCTCACCGTTCATGCACTTCCCGAACCGAGAAGGCACGTGCACTCATCTCGCACTCAGGAACCCAACATGCATATGCAATCATCTCACAGTTGTCAGCAAGATGTCACATCTCCAGAGCAAGCCACGGCACTAAATTCTGCAGTCGAACATCAGCGCACAAAGTTCATGCTGTACCATGCCACCTCGCTAAACACCTCACCAAGACTGCGTTATGCTTTCCTCCAGTTGAATTCCAGCTTAGAATTCCCCAGCAACATGCAGAAGAAACCAGTCTCAGCAGTCACATTCAGCAGCACGCAGAAGCAACCATTCCCAGCGTCTCCAAGACAGGCCTCGCTAGCCACCAATGCAGTTGAATTCCAGTTAAATTCCATCTCCAGTCGTATCCCACGCAGCATGCAGTTGTCCAGGCAGCTCGGCCAATATGTAAAGCCGGTTCCTGCAAATTCAGCTCAGCATCGAGAGCTAGCAGTCTGCAGTTGTCCAGGCAGCTTGGCTAGCACATCATTCTGTTCCTGTAAATTCAGCTCATCGCCAAAATCATGCACGACAAGGGTTTCTCACCACTGGCGTCACACCTCGCAGCGCTCAGGCCTGGTTCGCAGAACTGCGCTCCTGTGGCCCTGTCAACGAGCTCTGTTGCCTTTTCCATGAGCTGTCATGGCTTGCCCACGTCTGCCATGGTTCACGAAAAACACTATCCCTCAGCAAAAGGGGGCATGAATCCTTGCTATATAGGGGGGGCCCTAGCTCCTGAGAGTGCAACAACCATTCGACCTGCAGCCAGATGATCCCATATAGACCCAAACCAAGGGGAGAGGGAAGAGAGAAGAGAGACGGGAGCAGAGAGGGAGAGGGACAATGCAACTGCAGCCAGCATCTTGGAGCAGGCAGTCTACTTAGTCTACTTTTGTTCTGGTTTTGGATCTTTGGGCTGTCCATGTTCACTCCTGCGCGCGCTGCATGGAATCCGAAATTTGCCGGCGCTTTGTCCTCTGGGCTTACTCTTCTGTCTCGCTCTTCTTCCCCAGGGCATGGAGGGTGAGTCTCGTTTTTTGTTCTTCTTCCCCAGGGCATGAGGGGTCTGTTAAACCCCCCGGCCAGTTGGCCCCCCAAATGTTTCTCGTTTTTTGTTCTCTCTCTCTCTCTCTCTCTCGCTCGCTCTCTCCCTCTCTCGCAATCTCCGCCCAACGTCGAAAGTCAAAAGCATTCGGTGTAGGAATGCACCACGAGCCGAGGTCCTGCAAGATAGCTTCAGAACAGTTACAAGCATGCAGTGTCGTGTATGCCGCAAGTGTAACCCTGGTGGCCCCTCGCCAAGCTTTGCAGCAGTGAAGGTCAGCCCTACTATTAAAAAGGATGGGCGACTGTGGGATTTGCACAAGCTTGCCGAGCAGAGTGACCCAATGATGTTGCATGGCCATGTTTCCCTGGTTGGGTTCGCGAACCCAGAGATCCCCTCCATCCTGGTGTGTGAGGCATGTGAGAAAAACAGGTCCATCCGCGTTGCTGAGGTCCCTATGTAGTCCCTTATTTCCATTTCTTATCAGTGTGATGAGGCTTTAGTGTAGAGCTTTATGGTGTTTGCAGGACTTTTCTCCCCTTACAAAGCGAAGATCATTGGATGTCGTAGGCCTTCCAACTGGTCGCTATGAAGCTTTACGAGGCAGCGACGGGCACCAGCATCCGGGTAAAACTCGGCTTTCGCCACCTGCGTCTCAATTTCCAGTACCTGGCATTGCTGCACAGGGCCTTAGAATTTGGATCGGGTTTTTGGGTTCAGGGTGGAGGTTTTAGGGCAGAGTGTTTAGCTGCTAATTCAGGCCAGGGGACAGCTACTCGCGAGCATGCTCCAGGTTCTCGCGCACTTCATGTTGTTTCTAGTTCCTGCATCCGAGTCCCGACACAAATCCGGACCCCTCCCCCCCGCCCCCCGGTTCGGATCTCTGCGATAGTGCCTCTCTCCAGAGCTTTGGCCGCTTGGAGAAGACACCCACAGCAGAATTGTAGGTGCAACTCGAGATCCTCAGGGCTAGCTTTCTCGTGTCTTTTTGGTGTATTCCGAAGTCTGCTTGGAGAGAATCTCTGCTCGGATCTAGGGCTCTGTGAGCAGCTAACCCTGAGAGGATTTTGAAGGGTATTCCCTTGTGCGTCTATGGGTTTCGAGAGATTATAACCTAGGGGGTGTGATGCATAACGTCTTGTTACATGGTGTCTAGGGTCCTTGATAGACATTCTACGGGCCTCTACAGCTGTAGCTCTTATTCGAGGAGTTGGCGGTGCAGTGCATCTGAAGTCTCAATTGAGGACTACGGCCTTGGGGCTTTAGAGTTTGGGAGGGCCCTATACCCCATTTGGATCGCAAAAAAGGGTGAAGCTCCGAAGCTTATGAGGACTCGAGCTTCGCTGATGCTCTGAAGCCCTTGAAGACTCGAGGCCTTTCGGGGGCAAGCCTAAGGTAGGGTTTCAGGTCGAGGCCTTTGTCCCAAATTCCCCTTGTCCAAATCGAGGCAGCCACGGTATCTTCCATCTGCGTATTGCAGATAGGGCGCAGCAGGCCTAAGCGAGCCAAGCATATACGGAGCATTTCAGGATGCGGGGTTTTGTGTTGACGGATTGCGGATGTAGCGGTGTCGGCTTAAGCCACTATCATTTTTTGGGTTAACAACCTCTCGTTGAGGGCTTGGGATTATAGGCATTATAAGGGATATTTTGAACAGGGGGTAAGGAGCATAGCTGCAAGGCTTGCTATGCATGGTGTGCGTTTCGAGCGATATTGTGGCTGCATGAGCAGGCAGGAGTGATTCTCTGAGGCCTGAGACTGACTGCAATGGGCAGTCTCACCTCCTGCAAACAGCCATCATGGACATGTACTTGCAAGGCCAGCAACCCCCAAACCCTCCGCAACCGACCCTGAAACCGAAAACCGCAACCTAAGCCCTAAGCCCACGAGTAAGCCCACAGCAAATGCTGCGACTTGTGACACTCCAAAAGCCTCTACTGAAAACTTGAAACCCCTCTGGCACCAGTGACCAAACCTAAGTGCGATGCCCATTGCCATGGCCGAAATTGGCGACAGAACGCCTTGGTTTGCAGCAGTTTCGAGCTCAAGGTTTTGCACCGCTTGATTTCGGATCTGATGGAGTTTGTCATTGATGGCATTCATTTAGGCGCCTGGAGGGCTGAAAGAAAGCTTCAGTGCCCCCAAACTCCTGACCTGTAACTTCAGTCTTGGGCGACATAGCAAAGCAGTCTGACATCGTCGCCACAATGACACGAGACTACAGATTTCCGTGGGTGATCCCCAAATCAAAGAAACCTTTTTTGCATCCAGGACTCTATCAAAGAACCTAAAACCCATAACCCTAAAAGGAACAACGATCTACACTGCACGCTGAAGCTCCTGTATCATCCCTGTGATATTGTCTTTGTTCTTTCGGTGCCCAGCTGCGCTAAGCGCGGCTGCAGCGGCAATGTCGTTGAGGATGATGTCCTGGAGCTCCAGGGCTTTGGGTTTAGGGTTCCCTTCTGGGGCAGCAGCCTTTTTGCTTGTGTCTTGACCTGTGTCGTCGGTCGGTGCACAAAATAAACCCAGGTTTCTACCCGAAACTAACGAAGCTGTCAGGGTACACACAACAAAACTACGCACTTCAGAATCGTTGAACCCTAACCTAAACCCCCGAATCCAAACCTTCAGCCCGAAGAGAGAAACATACAACACCCCTACCCTCTGTTGTATCAAAGTTGAATCTGCACTCCCAAAGACAGCCCAAAATGACGTCTCGATATGCCTCGCATCAAAAAACGCAACCGTGAAACCTAGGACCTCAGGCCAAAATCTCATTGCTCATGGCCTCTTGCTTTGCCAGCTGCAGAAAATACAATGTCTCGCTCCACGCTGATCGGGCCTGTCTCAAGGGCACGCTACACCCTCAGCCCATCTAAAGCCTAGAAACAATCTGTGCGTGGAAGCAAGAGCTCAGCGGTGCTTGTTCCACTTCTACCAGATTCTACCATGCTAGGCCTGCAGTTTGGGCCTTGGTTATTCGAGGTCTGGAGAATTGGTGTCCCTGCCCTTCCTGTCCCGACGTCATGTTGCATTACTGAATTGAAACACAAGGGATAAGCCTTAGCAAGCTAAACCCCAGACACGAAACTCTGAACCCGCAGACCCTGAACCCGAACGGGATGGTATGGAGGATCTTTCATGGATGGGGTTCCGGTTGAAAGGCCGACGCTACAACAGCATCCAAGAGCACCCACAGTTGCTTCGTTTTGAAGTTCAGGGTGTCCGAAACTGAAACTAACTTCCGATGGGCGCAATCCCAAACCCAGATATGCGAGTTGAGAGCTGCCGAGACTACAGCCACTGGGGTGACAGAGAAAAGTGTGAACTGCTGCGTGCCGCAGCCCTTGCACAAAATGGACTGACCCGAAAATTTCATCCAAAATTCCAACGGTCTAACACTTCAACTCACTCCAGAAGCCCAGAGTCCAGAGCCCTAGACACCAAATGCCAAAGCCAAAACCCCAAAGACGCGAACCCGAAACACGAAAACAAACGTTAAAGAACCCGAGAGCGAAACAAGACCGAGCCCCCAAAGAGCCGACCTTCAAAACTCCTACCTAAACTGCCCTAAACCCTTAACCCTTAAACATCTAAGACCGGCGACGCACAGGCCTAGCTCCCAACTGATCCCTTCTTCGATTCTGTAGGCGCCAATACCGAAAGGCGAGAAAGGGCACGGATACCGCTTGGGAACTCGGCTCCGGGCGCAGGACGAAAGGACCTTGGCATAGTCCATGTAGCTTGGCTGAAGCGAGGCCCGCCTCGCCGGCTTGAGGCTTTCTTTCTGGTAGAAAAAGCCTTCGGTTTAGGGCTTGCTTGAGGCCGGAACTAGGGTTTGAGGTATCGGGTTGCTGCGTCATAGTTCTAGTTGTTGCCACAAACCAAGCGCAAATTTTCAGAACCTCGGAACGAGATTCCGTTGAAGTGCGGGACGCATCCTCAAACTTCCGATAACCCAAGCACCAACATACGCAACTCTACACTCTGAACTTACCAAGACCCGTCAGACTTAAACGCAGAGCTTTACAAGTGAAATGCAATGCCCCGACCGTGCCAGGAAGCTTGAACCGCAAAGTCGACAGCATCAGGGCTTGGGACTTCGGGCTTGCAGGCTTAGGCTAGACTGCTACAAGGGATGTACTAGGACCAGTCGGAGTCCTGGCTTTCAGGACTTACTGCCCGATCTGGGGGCGCTCAATTACGCTGCGTTGGGGCTTCAGGTTTAAACGGTTGAGGGTTGAAGTCAACTTGCGTTCATCTGTTGTGTATACAGTGCTCAACATGACACCGTGTCACTATGAGTCTTCATGCTAGGAAGAATGGGCTTAGGACCGACAACCTGCAATTTCATAAAAGACAATATTAATTTAATCATAGCAAGAAGCTGGCAGTAAACCACAACATGAAATATGCAATCAAGTGAACAGCAGTCGGACAGACCCATGCCGCAAGTGTCTCTAACACTGACGATGCTAGCTGCTAGATTATGCACCGGACATGAGCCCCAAAGCTTTTGAGGGTTGTCACAGCCTGAAACTGAGCCGAAGCCCATAAATTCAGGTGCGAAAGAAAGCCCATCGTTCCCAAACAACGTTAGCCTTAAGGACGCAAAAATAAATGAATATGTATACATATATATATAGATAGAAGCCTGCATAATGAAACCTGGGCCTGGGGCCTGCTATCGACATCTGAGAGACCGCAGTGTAAGTAATCCTGTTACTTTCTATTCGGACACCTTTAAAAAAGGAACTTATTGAGACCGAGCCCTCGAACCCTGCACACTTCAGCCCTAAACTCTAAACCGTAAACACCCAAGCATGCTTCATGTCGACACCTTCTAACCCCAAACGGCACAACCCCGATGCATGAACGTATGAAGTGCTGCATAGGTAGGCCAAACCTCGAAGCTCTAAAGCCCTTTGAAACCCTCACCCCGGCTCCAGCCGAAATTAACCCCATCCGAACCCTATGCCCCAAACTTTCACGTCCCAAACATGAAACTTTGAAGTCCTGCCTACGAACCCTAATCTCCGAAGCTGATCTCCTCAAATTTTCTATGTTAAACACTACAGCATCCAAACATGTCCGAAACTCTAAACGTCTAAACTCTAAACCATGTCCCCTAAACGTGAAGGCGCGCCTAATCCGGCGAAGCAGCTGCAAAGACCCACTCCAGGAACGTCCGTCTTGGGCCAAGGAGGCGAACCTCTGGGCTTGTCTGGAGCCCAATTCTGAGATGGTTCCTGCTGTGTACATGCGTGTATGCAGCAATGAATGAATGAACGAATGAATGTATAAATGCATGTATGTATGTATGTATGTATGTACGTAGGTCTGTCTGTCCATGTATAAATACATACAGGCACACACACATTTGTGTACATGCATGTATGTGTATATGTATGTATATAGATACATGTACGTATAGGTATGTGGATACATTCTTGGCATGTGGTGGTTTCGGATTGAGGGTGTAAGGACAGGGTTTCTGGCGGTTTGTGGGTTCAGGCCAAGCAAGAGATCCTTATTTGGGTTTGGGGTTCAGGGCTTGGGTGTATGCTTTCTGATGAGCATTCGTGACCTGTTTGTGGCACGGGGGCCGTCTACATGTTTAAGGTTTATCTTTAGGGCCACATTAGGTTTCAGACGCTTGCGGAATCGAAAGAACTTCCAGCACAACGAAGCTGAAGATTCAGCCGGCAGAAATGATGGCTTGAAGCGGTTTTGAACTTAAGGCCTCTTTTGGTCTTTGGGTTTGTGCTTGAAGATGCCACCTCTCTTTGCCACCCTGCCACGCATGTATACTGCTGGCACCGAACGCGAAGAATGGCGCGAAAACTGGGACCGAAGCCCTGCAAGGTTTCGGAATTCGGGAATTAGAAACACAGCCACAGGATGAATAGACCAACCAGAACCACAGCCTCAGGATCCAAAACTCCAGCTGAACATCCTCTACTCCAATCCTAAACCCAGTGGTAGGGTTCGAGCCTAACCGACAAGCCCATAAACTTTAAATGCCGGATGCAAAACTCCAAACCCTGAGCGTTGAACACACTGTGAACTCCAAAGCCTCGTAGCCCGGCCATACCCCCGAAAGGCTCACAGCCCAAAACTCTTAAGAACGGTAAACACCAACACCCTCAGGACCGTAAAAGCCAATGACCACTAATGCCCTGTAGTCCCCAAAACCGTTCTTCTGCCCCCAAGCCTAAACCCTTAAACCTGAATCCGCAACTATGAAACTTTATGAAACCTAGAGTCTGAGCCCTCAGGCCTTTTAGCAAAGTCTTCAGCCCCAAACCCCAAACTGTCAGAAACAGAAGAGTATGGGCCCTCACGCAGTGCCAAAGATGGCACCGTTGAGTTCGAGTCCGCGGCACCTCCTGGCACGGGCAGCCAAGGTTCTGAGGTGCTAGGGTTCGTGGTTTAAATTTTCGGGCTTCCTGTCGAACGCGGCAACGTTCGGGGTTCTTGGACCGGCACGTGCATCACCAAATGTCAACCCAAAACGCAGAGGCACTAACTTCCTGGGATGCGAGTAGACGGACGTCACAGCAACGGCTTCAGCCGCAGCCAGTGGGATCTTGGCAACCATCATCACGTCGTGACGACGACTCGGACGGCGATGAGCATCATCACGTTGCTGCTGACAGATGATCATCAGAAGCGTCCTCATCCTCATCATCATCACTACGCAATGTGTTCGCTTACCTGCTTGTATGTAGTATCTGGTAGCATGCGCGTACCCAGCCATTCGGCGGTTTGGATGGCGACTTCACAAGTCCGATACATGTTCACCAGTTCGCAGCTGGTTCCTACCCTACAGGTTTTGAGATTAATGTTACACCCGATTACGAAGACGCGGGATTCTTAGCTTCAGTAGCACCTTCTACTATATCTAGGAAAGAAGGAAGCACGTTTCCAGGGTAAGCACGTTCATACTACTGCATGTGCTTCGTTCGGTTGCTATGATTGTTGTCATCTTTACAACTGTCTCGAAAGAAATGGGCATGATGCAGGCATGGGATGATCTGGTGTCCTAATAATGATCCGTTGAAAGATCGGCACAACTGCAACCATCTACGTAGATTAAATCCTTTCGGTATGACCCGCGTGCAAACTACCCAAGGCCTGTCTGTGGTATGCCCACAACAGAAACAGTAGCTGCCAACATCGCCACCACCGCCGCCGCCGACGGCGACGACGAGCACCACCGGAAAGATTCTGTAGACCCTAGCCACTTAGGCCCTTAGGCGCACCCAGGTGCGCAGGAACCGCATAAGCGTGCATACGTGGCATTGCTGAAAGGCCGCTGAGAGCCTGGAGGCAATGCAAGGTGCAGCTTTAGAGCGATCTAACTCCGGACTACTATTCATGGCTTAAACTGAAACAGATCACTAAGTGTTTAGGGCCTCATGGTGTGGAACGAACGGTTGGTCTTTGATATCTGTGTATGCTGTGGGATCTTGGGCACATTTGGCATATTCGGAAAACCCACAGGGATGGAGCCAGTGGTACCTTGCCGTGAGGTGTAGGACCTAGCACAAACAGACAAGCTTGCCCGACGGGCAAAACCTTAGGCTTCAGGTGTTGTTATGCTATTACAAGGCCTCAGTAAAGGCCCTGCTTGAGAAAGCACCCGCCCTGAATGAGGATATTCGCCTCGGCCGGCCGAAGCTTAGACAGAGATCCCTGATTCGGAGGACCCAGTCTGGTGAAGTTTCGTGTGCCAAAAGCTTCAACAGTCCCGCTTCAAGATGCTGAATGGCTTCTTAAGTGGACTTCGAGGGTTTATATAAGTGGCTTGCTAGGGTTTGTGGTGGATGTAAAAGGCAGTCAGTGCTTCGGATTGACACCGGAGGAGATGGGTTTACCACCTTTAGGGCTTAGGCGTAGGGTTCAGAGTCTGATAGCAAGGGCTGAAGTTTTAAGGTGCAAGCGTGCAGCCTAGGGTTGAAGTTTTGAGCCTCAGCGCTGTTAGAGTCTGATATCATTGATATTATGGTCTCTGAACTCGAAAGCAAGCTTGGGACGCCGGGCAGATGTAGTGTTTTACGGTCTAGAGGTTGAGATGTTTGGGGTTTGCTAATCGGAAGTCTAGGCTTCATTCCGTGCGCGCCTGTTTCCACTCCAGCCCCGCGCCGACATTGCCTCACAGGACCCTCTAGAAACCCAACTGTACCGTTGAATGACTGCCTCGACTTCGGGATGTTGTGCCTTCGCCTTCGGTGGCTTGCAGGAAGTCTGTGGTATGTTGTATGGCTGTCAGAAAAGGGTCCTGATGCGAATTCTTCATGTAGAGGGGGAAGCTCAAGATTACTTAGAAGGACCAGTCTGTCAGTGTTTTCAGTTCCAAGCGTTGTTGTGCCTGACAGTCTCTCATGTCGTCTTGTACAAGTCACCATCCGCCCGGAATCGTAAACTAAAGCCTAAGCCCTGCACGCTGTTTCCCAGCGTCAGGAACCGAAATGGAACCTGCCCTCGGTAGCATCAGAATCACTACCAGTTCAAGCAGAACACCACAAGCGCCAATACCTCTGTCGATAGCCTGTTGACTACGCATCCTTCAGCTACAAGGCTTCAGGAGTTGAAAACCGCTGCTCCCGTCGCTGCATTCAGGCCAGCATTGATGAACCCCAAACCCTAAACCAACCGTACATGCGGAATACAATATGTTTGAAACTGTTGTCATAGGAGAGTGTTGAATGCTCAGCTCTTGATGAACGTGGTTCATGTCTACTGCAAGAGGATTCGGGGTGTTCCCTGTCGGTGGCACCTGTCGAACATCATCAGCTTGCTTTGACGATCTTTGCATCTACTTCTGTAAAGCCAACGAGACCTCAGAACACCTACATCCTTCCTAGTTGAGGCACTTCTTGCACACCGATCAACAGTTCTGGCTGGAATCACATTGTTATGTCGAAGCCCCCAAGCAGCGTTAAACCCTCCAACCAGATACTTCGAAACGCTCAGCTGTGTCTGACCTGTATTAACTCCATCAAGCTGTTGGGCATCTGGGACAAGAGCTATGTGACTGCACTTCCATTACTAAGCCTTCGAGCTCCAAAACAAGTTGAAACTCTTGGGCTAACAATTGGACTGCATTCTAATCCGTCTACTGTCGCAGTATACGAATCACAGTACGGTCTCAAAGTATATAATCAAGCTACGGACTATACAGGCTCCCATGAATGTTGCGGTTCATCTTGCCTTAGCCACTTGATGCTTTCATCCCACAGGCTTGGGAGGACCTGTTGTTTCTGCCCATGTCGCGGCATCCGCAACCGCTATCCTGCCAAGCGAACTTTGCGACTCATCTCCGGTACAGATGGAAGGGGCTTTAGAGGGCTTATAAACGTTCGCATGGGGGTCGCCGGGCTTTGGGTTGAGGGCTGAAGGGTTTTTTGTGCTGAATGGTTCAAGGCTTTCGAAGTGTGCGGAAGGGTGCTCTGGATTTAGAGGTCTTTAATGTTTTGAGATCTTTGTTCTCGGATCAACTCGAAGCAGAAGTCGGGCGCTTGGGCAGCATTTTTATGGGCTGGGAACCGCTGACATCGGCATCTGAGTGAACTCGTGCATCGGGCGCCCCACGCTCGCTTTCCACAAAGAAGGACAAACAGGCCAACAAAAGTATCGCTTGCACACTTGGAGTCTCAGGCGTCTTTGAAACGAGACCAACTCAAACAGCCTTACACCTGCAGTATAGTCCGAGGACCGGCAGCGGAGCCTTACACATCTTCCTGAGGCAAGCAGCATGGCGTCTTGCCACTGCAAGCCTGGCGCGGTGCATTTAAATAGGTCTTGGGGTGCAGGGTTTTTTTACGGTTGAATGATTTTGGTCCTAGAGTTTGCGGGGTGCACGCGGAGCGTGCA
>CAJNJA010006136.1:5758-17142 GCA_905231915.1 Symbiodinium necroappetens
GCTACTGCTACTGCTACTACTGCACCAGATCTTTTTTGCAAACTATAGGGCCGACTTATGTGCTTCGACGCCAGCCTCGCCCAGGTCTACCCTGAAGCGCGCAAATTCTTCAGCCGAATCCCTAAGCCCGCCTAAGCCCCAAACCTTAGAGCATCCCAATGTCTGCAAATTCCACGTCCTACGCCCTTATGTAGGCCTTTGCCACCCTAACACAGTCCTGCCCCTTGTCGGTTGAGCATTGCACATGGCGTCGTCGGAAGTTGAGAACAGCCTCGATGAGGCAACGGGCACTCTGCACAATATGTGTCATTGATTATTCAGGCTGTCGCCGTAACCGATCGTCGTCGTCGTCGTTGTTGTTGCAGTGGTTGTGGTTGTGAGGGTAGTGGATTGGCATGCAAACCGCTAAACACCAAACCCAGAGAGAAACCCCACCACCCCATTTTCAAAGAGTTCGGGGCATAAGTAGAATCCTTTTCTGAAAGGGCGGCGCCCCTTTGTGCATTGCAGTGCTTTTGCATGATTTGCCTTGAGTCCTTGAGTGTTGCTCATTATGACTTGTGTTCTTTTTTGCTTCGTTTAGTTCGGAGGGTGGGCAGAGAATGCTTTTTGGGAGCCCTATATCGGCTTTCAGATGGGGCTTTAGTCTCGCTTGTGAGGCTTGTGAGGTGTCAGGTAGCAGTTGTTTTTGTGAGAAGCAGCGTTTTAAGCATTTTGTCGTCCCGGGCATCGTCGTCGTTTCATCATCTTCATCAACATCTTCATCATCGTCAGCATCATCGCTATCATCATCCTCGTCGTCATCGTAGTCGTCTTTATGTTCTTCATGGCCATTCTTGTCAGCATCGTCATCATCACATGACCATCATGGTCACGGTTCATGATCGACAGAGTCATCAGATCCTGCTGCGACTACTCGTGCCATGTGAGGGTACGGCCTCGAGCTTCTAAACTGCGCTTCCTGCAAACCATAGAGTTCCCGGTAGCCATAAGTCTTGACCATCTCGACGATGCAAATCAGCACCATTCTCACGATTCATACTCGTACTCGTCTCGCCGTGAGAATCCTCTTGTCTTTTCTGTTTCGTCTTCATGTTCAGCACAACAGCCGTAAGCCGTAACCAGGTTCCCCAGCAGTACCCTTTTGCCCTTTTCCTTTTTGGGTTCCCCTTTCAAACCGACTAGTAGGGAGAAGGGTACCCGGATTGTTAAGGGGCTACCTGGGAACCTAGGTAAGAATGTGTGTTCAGCATTTTTGATAGCTCTCCTCATGCGACTCCAGCAGTGCAAGAAGCTCTCGGCCCTCAGCCACGAAGTCGGAAGGTCTCCCTCCCCGGCGTGCCCCGAAGGCTACGCATCTTAAGAAAAACCCCTCACCGCCTGGCTCCTGAGCCTCCTCCAGCTTTTCGCACCCTAAGCTGCTCCTGAGTTGGTCCCTCCTGCTGGAGTTCCGGGCCGCGCCGTACCCAGTGATGGCGACGATGGGGAGAGGTCGTCCCGGGGTCGTAGTCGAGCTTTGCTTTCCGGCGAGGCTGCCAAGGATGGTAGTGATGGTGATAATGACGATGATGATGACCCATGATACTGAAGACGAGGATGATGCTACTGGTGATGACTGGAATCATGAAGGTGAAAGGAGCTTCTGTGTTGCATTCGGTCTCTGCTGGACTTTTGCCCGCGATACCGACGTCAAGCGCGAAACGTCCAACTCAACGTTGATGAGCACGTGTAGCAGTCAGCACAGACATACTAAAGAAGCCTGAATATCGTGACCATTGTTGCTCCTTAGGGCTCCTTATTATAGGTATACCGTAAAGGAGCCCAAGCCATTAACGTGCAACGAACCAAGCCCTAATGATTCCAACACTCTCGAGAGAACACCAGAAAACAAAGCCAAAAAGCCAAACCAAAGCGCCTTGGCTTCGAAGCTATAGCTTCTGCGTCTTAGAGCTTCCCAGGAGTCTCCCTTTCTAGAAACCCCAAACCCCAAAGCCCTTAAGCCAACACTCTAGGGAAAAGGTTGCACAAAGCTCAAACCCTAAGCCCTGAGCTCGTAAAGCCTTTCGTATAGCAACCCCAAAAAGTAACGCTTATAGTCAGCCTTGTAGAGCTATTTAAAGGGCCCTACTATCGTGAACCCAAGCTTCAAAGGGCTCCAAGGGAGGGATGAAGGTAGGCGGGGTAATCCCAAAATAAGAGTCCTTATATGAGGGATTCTTAATCCTACCTACGTACCTTCATCCCAACTTTTGAGGCCTCTAAAGCTCCGCTAGCTGCCAGGCCCCTCTGCTCAGAGAAGTACTCGCCTAAGAAAGCCGGCGCCGGGAGCAGAATCTTTGGCCGCATGGAGACATTTTCAAGAGAGTTTCAAGGGTTTCAAAGTTTTCAGGGGTTTCAAGGGTTTAGGGTTTAGGCTTTAGGGTATGAAGATTCTCCAAGAGGGTTTAAAGGGTTTTAAGGGTTTAGGGTTCGGGGCTTTAGGGTGTAGGCTTTCGGAGCTTGGGCTTTCGGGTTTTTTTGGGGGGTTTTGGGGTTTTGGTTGGGGTTTTGGGGTTTTGGGGTCTGGGGGACGTGGCAGGCGGTATTGACAGCGCTGCTGCTGCAGTAATTACATCCTAAACCCTAGACTGCAAGCTCTTCACTTCCGGAGCCTCGCCAGTTCGGGCTCACCCGGCATATCGGTTTAGGGTTGAGGGTTTCGGGATTAGGGTTGAGGGTTTAGGGTTTAGGGATTAGGTTGAGGGTTTAGGGTTTAGGGTTTAGGCTCAGGTCTCAGGGTGAATGGGTTGGGTGTTCGGGTGCAGCGGTATCGGAGGCCAGATCTGTCATGATCCGTCTACACGAGGCCCAGTTTGCTTGCCTTGGAGTAAACAAGAAAAGACATACGACATGATACAATTGTAGTATAAATATGCTAAGCTATAAGATAATATATCGTATACTCTACTACAACCTTCAGTAGACTGGCCTCTCCTGCAGCCTGCGAGCTCAGAGGTGACAGTGTCCAGAGGAGCTGCTGCCCGGCCTGGCAACTTGGCGCAGAGACCAGGCGGTTCAGCTTTGGCCGATATGGTTTTCGGTTCCGGGCTTTGAACCGAAGCCCTGAACCCTAAACTCTATACTCTAAACTTTAAACCCTAAACTCTATACCCTAAACTTGAAACTCTAAACCCTAAACTCCTTACCCTAAACTCTAAACCCCAATGTCTATACCCTAAACTCTGAACCCTAATGTCTATACCCTAAACTCTAAACTCTAAACCCTGAGCTCTACAGAGTGACCGGGGCTTGGGGCAGCGGACCTCTCGAGTTCTGCCGAAGCTGGAACCTGGCAACACCCAGCGTATTTTCCATCGCAGAGCGGCCTGCTGTCCCAAAAGCCCCAAGGGCTTAGAGAGTCAAGCCATCTTCAGGGTTAAGGGTTTACTATCATATTTAGGGTGTTGGGTCTAGGGTTTTTGGGGTTTAGGGTTTAGTTGTTTTTTTTTTAAAGGGTTTAGGGTTTAATACCATATATTACAATATAATATAACATAATACAATATAATATGATATAATATAGTACAATATAATACAATACAATACAATATAATATAATATAATATAATATAATATAATACAGTATAATACAGTATAATATAATATAATACAATACTATCCCAACTCCCTGAACCACACATCAGCAGCCCAAATCCCAGAACCTTTCACCGGAGCCCAAGAGCTCACGCGCGACGTCTAGCAAGGAACGAAAGGAGAGACCCTTAAAGGGACCCTGGGGGTTATATAGGGGCTTTATGAGACTATATAAGGGGTATATAGGGGTTAGGAAGGGTATTAGGATTAGCCTTAAGTCTAGCCATTCAGGTTTCAACTAAAGCCCCTTGAGGTCTACCTGCCTTAGACCTTGGGTACTGCCCCCCAGACAGTAACAGTCTATAGTAGGGCTGCTATTAAGGGCCTTGTATATCCATATTATGAATATGATACAACTGTTACTGAGTGGGGGCAGTATCCAACTTAGACCCTGCAAACCCCAAATTCAGATCGAACCCAGAGCACGGCTGTAGCACAACGACCGCCAGAAGCGGGTCCAGAGCAGAAGGGGGCAGCGGAAGTGGGGATTGGCCGCCCCCGAGCCCCCAAATGATGTTCTTCCAAGGAAGCTGGAGACTTTTTTTTTGCAGAATATCCCTGGTCTTACGATTCTGAAGCCGACTCCAAATAGAAAGCCACAGAAGTGCCCCGACCCAAGCACAGCGAAGGCTCAAGGCGAGATGGCAGAGGGCGCTGTTTTGGCTTGCGATGGCAGGCTGAGGGTCGAAACGAGCGGGGAATGGGGGTCAGGGTTGTGTTTAAGGGTTTAGGGTTTAGGGTTTAGGGCTTTAAGGGGTTTAGCGCTTTAAGGGCTTTAAGGGGTTTAGGGGTGCTTGGGTTTTAGGATCGGGATCCGAGTGGGCTGGGACCCATAGGGTGCTTGCAGGAAGCGTCAGAAGCTTTGGGGGTTAAGTTTAAGTGGTTTTGGGCTGTGGAGTTTGCTTCCATCGCCGATTCGGCAATTTTGATGATCCTGGTGGTGCTAGACAGCCGTTTTGGTGCTATGCAGTTTGTAGGTTTTGTCTGTTGCAGGTGCTGGGTTTGGGGTGTTACCGGCTGCTGCATGAGGCCAATTTCGATGGAGTGCGGGCATGTCAATCTGAGCCCGAACTGAACTCACAAGCCCGAAACCCCGAATACACAAACGCTACGGTCATTCGAATCCCGGCAGCAGAAGGGAGACGTTGACTTGGGTTTCGGACAAAAGCTTCTGGGTTTCGTAGGTATGCACCAAAGAGCCCAAAACTCAGCAAAGGTTAAGACGGCCGAATGTTTTGAGTGTACTTGGGGTCATGTCAGATCTGTCAGGGCGTGAAGGGGCTCGGTTCATGAGGAAGGCATGATTGCAAGCAAGCTTCATAGCATTATCTACTCCGATAGTCTGCGCTGCCTCTCTTTCTGTCTTTGCCACCTCAAGCTCTGAATCCTACGCCGCAAACCCTGCTCAACCCCGGAGCCCCCGGTCCCGTGCAGGATACCTGACGGTGGCTTTGATCCACAACGCCTCGAGGGCGCTTCCACTATCTCTGCTGGTCCTGGCGGTCTTCCTGTTTCAAGCATGGTGTCCCGGCCCAGCAAACCGAAGGATCCTTTCATTGGCATTGCGGTTTGGGCAGGCAAGTTGGACAAGCAGTCAGCATCTGGTTGGGAAGAGCAGCTCAAACGATGACAAGCCGTGTCTTACGACCTTCAAAGAGGATTGCTCCTAAACCCTAAACCCTAAACCCTGATAGGCATACCTGGAACTAGCAGCTGGGAATTTCGGCCTGTGCCGACTCCAAAACTGTGATGTAGTTCCTGACACCACTTCTGCTGATAGTTATCGACGTCATCATCTGGGCAGCACTGACTAGTCGTAGCAGTAGAGGTTGTAGTGTTGGTGGTGGTTGTGACGGTGGTACAGTAGTTGTAGCAACATCAGCAGCAGCCGCAGTAGCGCTCATGTATTACGTTGGCAAGACCAGAAGTAAGCATGGTCTTCGCAGCAGTTATTGGAAACAACTCCGGGGAGGAGTGTCGCCACGCAGGACCACGCAGCTGAGGGCCATCGGACGTCCGGGAACATGTGGCGAATGAAGAGAACCGGAAGAACCATGGTCTTCTTGGACATAGTGCGAACTGCAGCACCTGCCTCCGTGGCAATGTTCACAACATTGCGGTTATCTCGTGATGAATGGCACAAGTAAACCCATACTCGCAAACCCTTTTAGCTGTGCATGAAGAGTAGAACTTTGCCAGAACAGGGTGAACCAACATCACCTTTCGAGCACAGCCACACCACGAAGGACAGTGGCGATGTAAATATGACAGATATGGCAGGTCTCCAGAATAGTAGCACTAGCAACGAGGTTCAATTGTGAAAGGGAGCAACCCCAAAGTCTAAGCATTATCCCCAAACCCTAAACCCCAAACCCTAAGCCCAAACCCTAAACCCCAGCACCCAGCACCTTAAACCCCAAACCCTAAACCCCAAACCCTAAACCCCAGCGCGTGGCAAGATAATCTTTGGATCCCAGGGACAGCATCTCCTCCTCGCTGGGCGTGGATTTGGAGGGTCTTCTCGTGGCCACCGCTGCACTTCGCAGGGCTTTGGTCAAGTCCCAGCCTGGGGCGTAGAGTTGTCCGGAGGGTTTAGGGCTTTTGGTGCTTTCAGTTTTGATTGGTATGTGAGTTTCCGAAATTAGGGGTACCTTATTCTGGGGTCCTGAAAATGAGGATCCTACTAAATAGGGACTACATTACCTATTTTCGGAAACCCCAATATGTCATATTGCTGCTTCTCTTGCCACTGCCGCTGCGCTCCAACTGTGCAGTCGGTACTGCCGTCAAGGGTTTAGGGCTTAGGGCTTCGGACTTAGGCAGCAGCCCTAAACCCTTGACGGGAAGCCTTTTACAGAATGCTATGAGTTGGTGAGATCTGAGAGTGCTTTTAGTGCAACTCGTAAGGCCGAGACATCTCGTGCGGAGAAAGTCCCACTGCACCAAGCATTTTCGTTGTAGTCGTCTAGCCTTCAGGCACCCATCCAGAAGCGGTGTGCTCGCTGTCCGTCAGGCTCCAGCATCCGAAGTAGGGGGCCGAGGTTACTATAGGGTTTAAGTAAATACTTGTGGGATTTCCCTTTAGGGGGCTTGATCTAGGGTGTATAGAGGGGGATTGGTAGTAATCATACAGGCCTGACTAAGTAGCAGCGGGGTCCCCTAGATTAGAGTCCGAATTGTAAAATCTAAGGCCCCGCATCCCAGCTGTAGAGTTTCCGGGTTTGGAGATTTTGGGCTTGAGGCTTCGGTATAAGCTTCACGGTCGCTTCGGGCCGAGGGCTGTCAGGCTTCACTGACGTTGATGACCTGGCCTAAACCCTAAACCCAACACCCCAAACCTTAAACCCTAAACCCTGAACCCTCGCTAGCTGTGCAGCTCTGACATCCCGGAGCTACTCAGGGCACAGCGGCTATGCCTTCGGGGCGTGAGTTCGTAAATAGCTGCGAAAGCTAAACCCTGGTCCAGGGATCTTCGAAGCTCTTGCTCTTGAGGGTCCTCTGGGGCAGGTCTTGGTATGGCCATCGTCATCGCAGCCATGCTGCTGACCTTGCTGCTTATCTGCTGGAGCAAGGAGAATGTCTGGGATTTTGGGGTTGAGGGCTTCGAAAACCGACGCTGCAAAACTCAAGGACCCTCCCCCCCCAAAACAAAACCAGGGTCTTGCATCTCCTCACTTGTCGCTCTGCGCCCTTAACCCAAGAACACCCGCAAACCCCCCACAACCTGAACTCCGGCGGCTCTGCAAGAAGTCCCAAAACCTAAAGCCATGATAGATCCCTTTACAAGCCCCTAAGGCCCCTTGCCCGAGGATGAAGACCAACCCCCCCCTAAAAACCCCAAAAGGCCCAAAACCCCCAGAAGCCGAAAAGGACGAATGGAATCGCCTCGTCCCCGCCGCGGGGCTCGGGCTTTTGGTCCTCCTGGGATGGCTCGGCTCAGCTCACCGGAATCCCGGCGAAGATTTAGAGTTTAGGGCTGGGGGTTTAGGGTTTAGGGTTTAGGGCTGTTTAGGGTCTAGGGGCTAGGGGTTGAGGGTTTAGGGTATGGGCGTTAGGGATTCAAGGCTGCGGGGGTTTAGGGTTTATGGCTTTGGCCTTGCAATCTAAAGTTTAGAGTTTCAGGGTCCAGATTTTTGGGGTTTAGGGGCGGAGCGGATGAAGCGCTTCAGTCCGGTATGATTCGGAGAGTTCAGGGTTTCGGGATAGTTTTCGATTTGAGGGTGGTGGGTTTAGGGCCTAGTACCCCCAAACCCTAAACCCTAAACCCTAAACCCTGATCCCCGTCAACCTTTCCCCCAAACCCCAAACCCTAACCCCTACACCCCAATCTCCGACAGTCAAAGCACGGGGTGCGCAGTTCGCCATCGAGGGGCTCCAAAAGGTTCCTCGAAAGGAATCTGTCGGGGTTCCTTGACCTTGAAGGGGTTTCCGTATGGGATCCAGAGGCCCTTGAGAGGGATCCTCGGGGGCTCCTTGAACTTTAAAGGTTTCTGTATGGGATCTATAGGGTTCTCTGAGGTTCTAAGAACCGTTTCTTTGTAAGGCCTCGTTCGTTCCTTATTTCCTTACATGTTTGGAGGTAGCCCTTCAACAGCCCCGAAGCTCTCCAAACCCGAAGCCGAAGCTCTACTCCAAATGCTGGGTGTCCAGCTAGTGATTGCCGCGCTTCCGACGCTTTCTGTTTTCACCTTGTCTACTCTTCGCCCGGTTTTTCATGTTCGCAAACCCTGAACCCCCCCTAACCCTAAACTTAAACCCTAAACCCCCTAAACCCCCTAAACCCCCTAAGCCCCCCTAAACCCCCTAAACCCTTCATGTACTCTTTCCACGGCTGAGGGCTCATGTTCGGTGGAGACCGGTGGTCGCCGGAGTTGCGTTGCAGTTCCTCTTAGGCCGTACTGGGGACCGGACCATGCCCTGAGCTTTACCCATAGCTTTTAGGGTTTAGGGTTTAGGGTTTAGGTCCTTTTTGTGGTTAATATCTAGAATCCTATAAAGTAATCCTAAAAGGAGCTACTTAGGGGCCTATGGGTAAGCCCCACTATGCCTCGTAATGATGCTACGACGTGCCCAGAACTCCTATTCTAACTATCCTATCATGAGCCTTCCTGGACTCTAGGGTTTAGGGTTTAGTTTTTTTTTTTTTTTCTGGGTTACGGTTTAGGGGTTTTAGGATCTACAGTGTAGGGTTAAGGCAAAATCAGCCATACCATTCCCTACTTGTATGGCTCTTTGGTTGGCATAATGACGGCATGATGAACCCCAAAACCCTACTCTAACTACCATGACCCTTACCTCATCATCACCATGTAGATACCGATTCTGCCCAAAGCGTGGCTTTGCTATTATTGTGGCCTGTATCCCATAAGCGCTGGACTAGCGGCCTGAGGCTGGAGGTTTCCGGAACAGCCCACACCCGGCAAACACTGGTCCCCCCAAACCTCAAAGCCTAATCCCCCCCCCCCGACAGCCTTAGGCATGAATCCGTAAGCCCAAATTGCCCTAAACGAAAAAGCAAAGCCCAAATGCCTTAAAGTCCGAAGCCCTAACGCCATAAAACCCTAGAGCCATAAGTCCTAAAGCCATCAAGCCCCGAAACCAGAAGCCCTAAAGCCCTAAAGCCCCACCCGAAAAGCCCGGGGAGGCCTTCTGATCATGAAGACGACATTCGGCTACCGTGCCTTCCAGGAGCTCTCCCCGGAGCTTGGGGGTTATGGATACAGGGTTTCAGGGTTTCAGGTTTGGGACTTTAGGGTTTAGGGTAGTAGAGTTGGGTTTAGGGTTTAGGGTTTTACAAGTAGGGTTTAGGGTTTAGGGTTTTAGGGTTTAGTGTTTAAGGTTTTAGGGTTTAGGGTTGAAGGTGGAAGGTGCAAGAACCCGAAGCCCAGAGCTCTACTTAGACTTTTACGTCTCCCTGCCCAAAGCTGCCGACTTCGACCCGGAGTCCTCTAAACCTTATAAAAGTATATAATACATTATAATAATTATATAATATAAGATAAGATAACCTTCGAGCCCTAAACCCCAAGAGTCCTAAACCCCAAGGCCCGTGGCCCTAAGCTACCAGCTTCGAGAGAGGAGCTCGGTGATCTGGTGGTGGGATTTCTGAGCTTTACGGACCAGGGAAGTGAGTTCGTGCCATGGCCTGCTTCGGAGTCAGGGCTCCGGGTTTTGGGCTTCAGGGTTCAGGGTTTTAGGCTTGGGCTGTTAGGCCTTTAGGGGGTTTAGGGGGTTTTAGGGTTTGGGTTTAGGGCCAAGCTCGGGGTTTAGGGGTGGGATATTGGACTTGGTGTTGAGAGGTTTAGTCAAGGTCGGAGCCTGCAACCGAAGCCGCAACGGTGTTCCTGATTGGGAGCTTTAGTAGGGAGAATATAGCTCCGGAGCCGTACGATCCGCAGTTCGCGGACGCATGTATGAAAGTAATCCGTAATGTCCAGGCGAACATACGTAATGTCTTCTATTGTAGAATGCCAAGCTGGTCGGTTCCAAGCCCAATGAGTGTTTTGGCGCTGGAAAGAGAGTTCTCTGAAGTAGGCTCCTTCGCGGATCCTTGTTGCAAGAGTGGGGCAGGCGTTGTTAAGGCCTGTGCGGCGAATCCTTTAAGAGGCATTTTTGTTGGCTGCTGCTGCCGCTGCTGCTGTTGCTGTTGCTGTTGCAGTGCTGGGGACGCTGCATTCGGATTCGAGGGCGCTGACGGCGGAGGCTGCCGCACATTTGCAGGCGTGACTTTCTGCAGAACCTTGCTTTGAGGTATCGCTTGCGGAGCAACACAATAGCAACACGAACTTGCAGGTGTTTTTAACAGTGTTTTAAGCCTGTCTCCTGCATCCGAACCCCTCATTGCCCAGCCTTGAAGTGTTTTCATGTGGAGCGTGCATACAGATCTGAGGTGTTTGGCGAATCTTACAAGGATTTCTTCTTTGCCTTCAAGGTCCTTCCTGTGATCATCTTCTTCAGCTCTGTAGTGTCAGCATGCTACCATTTGGGGATCATCCAAGAGATCTTCATCCGGCTCGGATGGGTGATGCAGATGCTGAGCTGCAATACCCTAAACCCTAAACACTAAACCCTAAACCCCCTAAACCCTAAACCCCTAAACGCTAAACCCAAAACGCAGCTGCATGCCCCAGCAACGCCGCAGCTGAGGTCCGAGACCTGAACCCAGGGCACGGTACGTTGAGCATTGCATCCCTACTGTAGCGCTCCATGCCGAAGCGCTAGAAAGCCAAGAAGACCACCAGACAGCATCAACATTCCGCCCCACGCCTCCAAGGGAAACCCAAGCCCCCCCAAAACAACACAAAAGCAGTGCACCCCAGGAAGACGATGGGCACCGGCTACTGCGAGTCTTTGATCGCTGCTCAGCCCAACCTGGTCTGTGGTACTTCGAAGTTCAGGTGCCAAAGTATTGGGTTTGGAGTTTAGGGTGTAGGGTTCAGAGAGTGTAGGTTCCAGGTCCCATGACTGCCGGTTTGACCATAAGACTGAAGCTTAGTACCCGAACATGCGGCAGGTTAGTGGAACAGCAAACCCATAAGGAGTTGAGGGTTTAGGGTTTAGCTCCATTCAGCAGCAGACATCTCTGTGTAGCTTGCTTCAGTTCCGTGCATCGGAAGAGAGCTTTGACATCGGCTTTGCAGATCTATGTTTCGCTTTGGGCCCATATGCTCACAGGTATGTATGCACATGCACACAAGTGCTTACAATGCCAATGTACACATCGCAGGAACATGTATGTATGTATGTATGTA
>CAJNJA010006137.1:0-17141 GCA_905231915.1 Symbiodinium necroappetens
GGGCCAGCGGCCCGCGGCCATGCAGACACGCGGCCCCGCGGCCCCGTGGCCCGCAGCCCGCATTCCCTGCTCCGTTACGGTGTCAGCCCCCCTGTCCAGTCTTACTCAGGTTTATATGCCAAGCGGAAAGGTAAGGGCAACAAGGGCCACGTGGCCCAAGTGCATGACAATGCATTTTTGGAGTGCGGTTTGCACCTGCAGAGGAACAGATCCGAAGGGCCGAAGGGTCCACTGGCGTGGTGGGACCTTTTCCAGGCGTGGCTCGCTACACTCCCCGTGCAGAGTTCAGCGGGCCAACTGTCGACGGTAACCTGTACGGCCGTCAGACGGCCGGGTCTGTCTATCAGCTAGTTCGTAGAGGGCCGCATGCATGAGATCTCCAACAAGGCGTGAAAGACCTGTGCGTGTACTTAAACCGCCGGTACGGGTTCATCCTTTTGCACCACAAACGAGTGGCAGGCCCGAAAGCAGCCGTGCTAAAAGTTCACTGAGGTGGACGTGCCAACAGCGGCGGAGGAGCAAGGCCATGCATGCAGACAATGCTTCGAGACGATGATGATTGCTCCCCAAAACCAAGGGGCCGTTGCTAGCAAGCCGCTCGACCTGACCAGTGTCGAGGAGCTCTTTGCGGGTGACACCGCGATGTTCCACAGCGCGGTGGGTTATATAGTGCTAGCTATTTATCGGCAGACCGAACGGACCTGCAATTCGCCGTCAAAAACCCGGCAAGACGTATGGAGTTTCCTCGTGCATGCGACTGGGTCGCCACAAAGACGCTCGCCTGCTGCCGACCGTTTCTGGACCAAAAGACGCCTCGAGGTGTACTGTGATTCGGATTGGGCAGGATGGTCGGAGACACGCAGATCAACAGAGGACATTGTCGCAACCGTTGGAGGCGCTGTCATGCAACGCGCCTGCCACATGCAAGCGGGCTTACCGGCCACTCCGTCCAAAGACGCGGAAATCCGAAGAATTTAGCACGCAGCAAGAAGCTGCGTTCCTGTGTGTACTCGTGGAGCGGGAGTTTGCCCTGGGCTGTGGCACAGCACATTTGGGCAGATTCCGCAGCATCGATCGGATTTGCGAACGTTGAACATGATCGGCCTGGTTCAAGGTTCAAGACCTTGGGGGTTGCCGAGTTCTATGTTCAAGCTTCGCACAAAGCTGTTCGAACTTCGAAAAGTAAAGAGTGCCAACTGTGTGACCAAACACCAAAAGTCTGGTCCAGAGGTGCGGGCAGCCCTGCCTTCCATCGGCATGGTCAACGGTGGGTGCCATCAAGCAGGTACCATACGGCCAACATGACCATGCTGGTCACAATCGTGGCGCAACAGATTCAGCCCGCGAATGTTCAACCTGAAGCACCTTGCGTATTCTAAGTCTTCGCGGGCTTCGCAATTTTTGGGCTTCCTAGCCTTTCTGTGGATGTCGTGGACTTGGCCCACCTCAGCCAGGAGAAGGGCTGCTCAGCATACCTTTCGAAAAGTCTGAGGACGACCGAGCTCGTCGTAGAGCACGTGCTGTGAAAACAGCCCTTTTGGAGGAGCCATATCTACGGAAGCGAAAAAAGCGACAAGGTCCATCTTTTTACTAATTGCAATGGACCTTCGTCCGTGCCGAAGCAGATCCTAACAGTGCACAATTGCCAGTGTGTTCGCGACGAGTTCGCCGGCCCC
The DNA here is from genome assembly GCA_905231915.1 of Symbiodinium necroappetens. Taxonomy (NCBI): domain Eukaryota; class Dinophyceae; order Suessiales; family Symbiodiniaceae; genus Symbiodinium; species Symbiodinium necroappetens. The sequence goes on from CAJNJA010006137.1 coordinate 1,677, forward strand.
TACCTGTGAAAATCCTGTCAGGTCCATGAGGGCGGTGTTGTTGCATTCTGGCACGACCAGGGCGCACTGGGCATTGCTTGCCCCATGATGGCACAAACATCTAGGCATTCTAACTTCTAATTTCGAAGTGCCTCCATTGCCTAGCCAGCCGGACTTTTCAATCCTGAGCAGCACCCGTGAAAAGACGGACGTCTCCTGCCTGCGTGCATGCTGTGGCGCTGACGAGATACATGAACATGTCTAGAGAACAAACGGGCACCAAAGCACGAAGCCCGGGAGTGCAGAGCGAGAAGACCGCCAGCGGGTTCCTGCGGCGACGGCGCCGAGGATGTTGTAATTGTTTCTGTTGCGCCGGGGTTGAGTGTTGTACAAAAACAGATTCAACTTATTGCATATATGTTCCCCGGACTGACAGCCCATGAATGTTACAGAGGAATGACAGTGTAAGCTTTGTTGAACGGCTCTGACACCAAAGCAGCCCTCAGCGACTTGGTGGCACAATGTAGCAGCCCGGAGGTAATCTCTTTTCATGGCGACAGTAAATGTTGCGGACGGGTTGATTCTCCCGGATCAAAGCCCGCTCGTGCGAGGCTGTGTCGATGGGTAAACCATACTTGAGAGCGGTGTCCCTCACCTTTGCAACAAAGCTTGGAACATCGTGATCGTGTGTGTGTGTGTGTGTGCGTGCACTGCGTGCACTGAGGTAGTGTACTTGGAGACCTTGGACGACTCCGAGGCATCACACGTTCAAACACTGTGTTTGCTGTGCAATTGGAAATGCGTATGCTTTTGGGTTAAGAACCATAATAGGCATTTGTTGCTAGCAACATGAGATCTCTAACTACGTCCCGTGATGCTAAACGAAACACGGGGCACATCGAAGAGGCGCGTCAGCATGAAGCTTTGTGAGCATGTAACGTATGTGGCAGCTCATGGAAAACACCGTGGTTTCATGTCGAGATTGCGCATAGACAACACGTCGAGGATGAAGGACGACATGCCCCTGGTTATGGCGTGGTTTCCGCGCCGCCCCTGCCTAAACCAACAGAGGATTGCAGACAACACCATTGCATGTTTGGCTTTGCACGTTGTGTTGTTTTCCTTTGAAGACAGCTGTTCTTTGATTTCGGATCGGGTCAGATAGTATCTACAGACTGAACCAACTCGGGAAAACCAGACCTAGAAGAACGCACCAAATACTTGCGATGAAGCAAAAGTCCTTCTAGTTAGTGCGTGGGAGTGCCGGTGCGAAGGGGCAATCAAGCAAAGCTTCTGACGTATTCCGCGACATTCCGCGAGCAGATCTGACGTTCCAGGACATCATCCCTTAGCAAACTCTAGACTATTATAAAGGCCAATTACCCTGAACATGAAGTTGTAAAGTCGGGTAGCCAGCAGGATCCCTGTGTCCCAAGTTAAACTTATTTAGTTGTTGGCCAACGATGTTCAGTTTTCGGAGGGATCTGCCTTGTGCATGAAAAGGCCACAACTTTGCTCAAAGCCTTTACTCCTGACTGTTTACTAGACCACAAAGCCTCACTAAGCTCTGTCTTCTGCTTTGTTGATGGCATAGTAAACTGAATCCATCCATCCGCCTCTTTATGTTGTTGCTTTCAATGGGGACCAAGTCGCGAAGCACGATTCTCTCTCCTACAACAGGTGCGCTTGAAGTGGGGACCGACAGATCTTCTGCGGTTCGGGGTGGATTTGTTCATGGCACATGCGCAGTATAATGGTTCCACATTGCCCAATGCGTGTCTGTCGTTTTGCTTCCAGTGCCTGTGCTGTTCGGTTCTACCTCAGATATAGCTGATATCAGTAATGCGGGGAACACTTACTACATACAACGAATTTCTCGAACATCTTAGGTCGTCAAAGTAGAAAGTTTGCACTCGACTACAAGAGACTCTGGAAGTGGGGGCGCCAGCAATGCCGACGCCGGCAGTTCTGACGGCAAAGGACGATGCTGTGCCCGACCGCGTTTGCAAGGCGGGGCATCCACGGACCTGGGATATCCGGAGACTTCGGGTGCCTGCACGGCTGAAAATGTTGGTTACATGCAGGCTCCAGGCCATGATATGCTCAGGGCAAGAAGCAGCCTGATTTTGTCCGTGTTTTCCGCTTCGCTCTTCGAGATTGTAAACTTTCAATCATCTGAAGTGCAGCAGACCAGGGATGATGATTTGGCTGGAAGAATTTAGATGTTCCGCATGTGTAAGAGCAGTGTCTGGACGCATTATAATCGAACCGATCTGCATCCATCTGGTAGTGGATGGACTTTGCCTGACAATCTCCAGAATGATAGCTAAATCACAGTCTCGTTTCGACGACTTCTGCATCGAAAAACATGGGAATGACGTGAGTAATTGAATGCTTCAGACACGAAGCTTTTAGGTTTTTGTAGCATGTGTTTCTCGCTGTTGGAGGTTCTGCTTTCGGTAACATTGCCTGTCGAATTGGAAGAGACAAAGAAGGTTCGGTGCAGGGCTACAAGAGCCGCCGTAAGTTTGCGAATAATCGTAAAACTTTATCCGCCGCACACCTGCAGGTCCTGGAGTTGCAGCACCAAGAGTTGATTCTATGGCTTGAATGGAAGGTTTTGGCAGACTCGGTTTCATTTTACAATGACTTGGCATGTTTTCGCAGGCCTGTCCGAGCAGATGCAGACTCAGGTTGTCACGCTTGGACGAGTGGCTGCAAAGAGTCAGCGACACAATCGGCAGGACACTTTTGCAGCTTGCATGCATGCTCATGCTGGGTGCACGTCCAAGGGCTGGGTCAGGCAATCTGTTTGAGTAGCTGCGGTATTGCGTGCTTGGACTGCTCTGATCTCCTCTTCCTTCTGTTCCGTCCGGATGGATGCTGTGCATGTGGCAGCTGCAAATTTTTCGGTCAGTCTCTCCATCGGGACACGGCGACATGTCGCGCACGAACTGTATTGCTGTCCAACGTGCTTTATTGCTGGTGGTTTGCATGCTCTTTATCATTGGTTCTCGTGTCTCAACGATAAACGACTGGCGGTTTCCACCTTCTTTTGCATACACAGGTTGTGCTCTCAGGTGCTGAGGCACTTGATTTTGCAGGAAAGTGACAATATACATTTCAGTGTCTGGACGCGTCAGATCACGCGGGGGAAACGGTCTTGAGGCATCTCTCCTGAAAGCAGCCGGTCTGACCTACCTACTCCGGCCTGTCAATTGCTTGGAATCTTTGCATGCTGTGCACAACGCTGTTGTTACTTGCCGATGGCTCGCGGCTACAGGCTTTATGGTTTTGCATTCGAAGGCCACTGCATGGCTGCATAAGGCAGGGTAGAGAGCAAACCAGCACCTGATAAGGCTTTGACAATGCCAGGACGGAGCCGGAGATGACGTTGCAAACGTCCAATAGATCCCAGCTTCGTTCCCCTGCCAGTGGTGAGCCGCTCCCGAAGCAGTGACTCAGAGCAACCGGTCCACGAGTGTGTTCTCAGAGGTATTCTCAACGGTTTCATCGGCGTTGTTGCAGTGGTCCCTCTGCGTTCTGTACGGCTTTCAGGCTTCCCCGGCAGCTAACACGGAGCAAGACCCTTAGAGTCAAGGAGGCAGGGTAAGATCTTCACTCGCGAGACATTCGTTCACACCGGTGCCCTCACGTAGGTAGGCGACGGAGAAGAAGGTTTGGACAGCTATGATCTGGCGCGGCACCAGGGCTCGAAGGTGGATATGTTCAAGAAAATGAAATCCGAGGAGGCAGAAGACTTTAGAGTCTGCGACAGGAGGGATCACATGTTCATCATGTTCATGGTTCATCAGGTGAGATAAGTCTTGCTTAACATTTGCTTAGAGACATCTTTTTGCTGTTAGCGCCTCAAGGATTCTGGGTCAGGGCTTTCCAGCCGCCGATGAGGCACGGGACTCCACAAACCTCGATAACATACGAAAACCCAGAGCCCAGAACCTGCAAAGGCTCCCGAATCTCTTACTGTACCAAAATTGTTTCGACCATGGAGGAGTCGGCGAGGGCACGGCACCGAGAAAGGCAAAGCAATTCCTCGCCCGGCTTTCTCACATCTAGGTCCCAGAAAAAATGCTTAGGGGCTTCGGGGTAAGCAATTCCTATCGATAGTTCCCGCATGAAGGCCTAAAGGCTGGAAGCAGAAACGCAGCAGTTGCAGGAATAACTATGCTCAGTGCCATGCGCTATTTTGAATGAAGCGTTCAATAAGCTTGGCTGATTGCATGTTGCATCTGTGAAGGCGAGCTTGGCCAAGTCCGAGGAGCCGACCACACAGTGCGGCATGGTGCGGAGCTGGTGTTCAAGGATTGTCAAGTCAACAGTATGCGAAATCTTCTTCGCCTTGATGATCGTCACCAACTCCGCTTACCTTGGCGTGCAGCTTGAATGGAGCTCGCAGAACAGAGACAGGACCGTGTCAAGGAGTTCTATACCTAAGGATAACAGATTTTGCTTTAAATTCCTGAAATGCTTCCTGGGCACGTCAGGACGGCTGAACAGCAAAATGTTTTTCTCGTTATAAACGTGGTCTATGCCGTCATTTTCCTCATTGAGGCTCGGTGCTCTCAGAAGTCTCATGCTCAGCTTAGCTTAATGTCTTGCCGAGTTGTGGTCCTGTCGGCATTCTGTCTTGCGTCATCGATGAAGGTGGTTAGTAGTTGTTTTCGGTGTGCTGTTTGTTGTTCTATGTTGTTCTATTTGTTGCCTTTTTCCTTCATCCTCTGGCTCACCAAATTTCCGAATGGAGTGGGGGGGGGGTGGGACGGACAAATCTGTTTGCCAGGTTTGCCTGCGCCTATTGGCTAGCGGGCCCAGAATCTACTTCCTGGCTCCTGGCTGGTCCTGGAATTGGCTGGATGTTTTCGTGGTGACTCTCGGATGCAGTCACGCCATGCTCCCATCTAAGTAAATAGCTTCGATGCATTGCCATTCCGACATGAGACACATTCGGTGTTGGCCGGGTTCATGCTGGGTGCTGAAGGTCACTAATCAATACTAATTAGTCCGTGTCTGAGTGTCAACGAGCCTTGCACAGGTGTGCTCAGTGAATTATGCACCCGGACTGTCGAAGTCAGAAATCTAGCAGCATAGCAAAGGAAGCAAAAGGTGTGAATGTTGAATAATTGCTTGAATGCTAGCTGCTGGCTCGCGTTAAAGTGTGCGTGAATCCTGGAAAGAATTCCACTCCCTCTCCTGAGGACGTCAACCTGGGTTGAGCTTGCCGTTGGCTTCGTCTCGGTTGATGGTAACGATGGTGGCTTGTCAAACAGCAACCTTCGGTTGCTGCGTGTGATCAAGGCGCGGATCTGACAATGACACTTTCCGGAGGGTATGAAACTTGCAAGTGCAACTTGGCGGCGTGTTCCTAAAGGTCACCAGACTGGCCCGTGTTCTTCGAGTTCTGCGCGTTGTGCAGTTTGTGCGACCATTGAGGACACTCATGCATTGCGCCTGGGTGTTTGCATGATTTAATCGTCATCCATTGGTCATGCAAGGTCATCTGTCAAAAGCTCTGTATCGTGGGTCTTGCTCAGGCCTGGTCGACACTACCAAATCCTTCGTCTGGTCACTGATGCTCCTGGGGTTACGTATAGCCTGGAGTAGGATAGCAGCTGCCCAGTTCAGTGCAGATGCAAGCCCCAGCTTGCGAGTGGGTCGGGCTGTTGATTGAAGTGATCGCTGATGCAAAAGGCTCAACACTTGCACAGATGTCTTCATTTCTGCCATTTCTGCCTCAAGTGGGTTGCAAAGGCTTTTGGTTCTCATGATGTACGTCTTCGGCCTGCTCTTCACAGACGCCGCCATTGACCACATGCGCATAATCGGAACTACGGATCCAGATATGGACAGGCTATTTGGAACTGTGCAGCTGAGTCTGATCAGCATTCCTGTTTTTTGAGCCGCCGCTTACTCGTCTGCGCACAAACTGGAAAGCGTCGTACTTCGCTCTCTTGTCAAAGGTGTGCTGCAGAAAGAAATCTTCAAATCTCCTTTCAGGACTTGTCTTGCAGCCGAATAAGAGTTGCGCGATCTGAACACGCTCTTACGAGGCTTTTTTCTTGCCAACGCGACCAAATGCCCAAAAATCGAGATTGAGCTTGATTATGCTGAGGCAAAGCGAGTACTCTTGAGATGTCTAGAGCGAACAGTTTTTCTGACTATTTCACGGGAAGATGTTCCATTCAGACAGCGGTCCATCAAGACAGTGATTTACTGCAATCGAGCATGCGTCCATAGACGAGGCTTGCCAGGCAACATGTCCTGCAGGATGTGTCTCTTCACGCAGCCATGCCGCTAGAAGGCTGCAAAGACATTCGTGAAAAGCTGTCCAAGCAGGCCCAGTCCATGAGACTAGGCATCTTGGACATTGCTAGGCTGGAGTGGTTTCGCAGGTTCCCAGGAAAGCCGAGGCGAGCACCCTGAACCGACCCGGAAATCACAGCCGACAGACCGGTGCTGCGATAAGACTGTAAGACGTCCAAGCCACTCGAAAACATGTTTCAGCAACTGGACCAGGTCGGTATGCACATCCTCCGAAGGGGCGTCACTTGTGTCTTTTTATGGGTCACTTTTGTCTTTTTTTTTTGTTCGGAAGCAACATTCTCGAACGAGAGGCCCTTGGGTGGGACCTGAAAAAACAGACCCTCGGCCCTCTCAAGTCGTCACCTCCAGATTGCAATCGGGGTTCAGACCCCTACTACACGTAGCCGACAGGGGGTATTTGAAGGGCACGGTTTCTGTATGTATCAGTCTCGTGAAATTGGTGCAGTATGTGGGGCGGGGTGCTTTCAGCGTTCCATCGAAAGTGCGACGAACGCCGCAGCATGCCATAGCCTTATATCACCCGGGCCAAAGCCCTAAAAGGAGTAAGCGCAGACAGAAACCGCATGAAAGAATGCCCAAACCCTAAAAGGAGAAAGCGGACCCCGAAAGCTGAAAAGAAGTAAGAATCAAAAAAACGCAAACCTAGGCCGAAGATCCCCCTCCACTAATAATGCCGAATCGCGGGGGGGTACCCCCCCCTTCGGCATTTATTTGTCGGCATTTCCGGCTTTGCACCTGGGGTCCCTCATGTGGCTAAAAGAAAATGCCGAAAACCGCTTGTCGTGCAGTTATCAATAAATGCCGAAAATAATGCCGAAAAGCGCTGAAAATGCAGATGTATCTGGCGAAGTAAATATTGAGCAAGAACGGTGTAATCTGGATTTGAAAACTAGCCTAAAAAAAGGGTTCATACTGCTGCTTATCCTGGAACCCGTCCAGAAAGAACATCAGGGGGAGAGAGAAAGCTGGTCATGTATCCGTTAGCAACCGCAGGGATCGACTTATGCAGGCATTTTGCCTCGAGTCGCTGCTCCGCTCTTGCCTGATTTCCGATTCGGATTTAGAAAACAGGGCTGCCTTTATCGTTGGCGGCACCCCGGCTACATCTGACTAAAGCTTCTCGGCACATCTCAGCACACATTTCAGCAAGCGCTTGCTTCTGCATGTGTAGTCATGACCGAGCGATGGATCCTGCGACAAACATCGACCCGCATGAGCGGGCCTTCTATGGGCAAGCCCATTTGTGGCCTGGCCGGCTTCAGCTAGTCTGCCCAGTTGCCTGACAACCCCCCCCCCTCCATATCCCAGTCCCCGGGAAAAAAAATCCTTCAAAACATCAGCCGAGATTCCTGGGAGCGGGGCTTCGATCGCTTCCGGTCGCACAAGAAAGCTGCGGAGTGGGCTGCGAAACAGGGGGTTGAGGCCTGTTGTTCCGGTGTCCAGCACAACCGTCACGAACCTGGGTTGTCCCGATTGGCAGGCTCCGCCGACTGAGAAAGAATGGATGGCGGCCCGGTTCCTGGGATCGTTAAGCATTGCACTTGCTAATGCATGGCTGCTCTGAGGCTGAAGCATCGAGGAGTCGATCTGCACCCGAGCGAGTGGCTGGGGGGCGTGGTGGTTTGAGGAATTCTTACTTCTGCTTGGCTTAGGCCAGAGCTGGTGTCGCTGGGGATGCCGGCTGGTAGGGCAGGGGTTGGGGGGATGGAGGGTTTGAGCCCTAGCCCGCACTGAAAGCTGAACATTGGTGTCAGAGTGCATGATCCGACAGCCGGCACATGTGGACCAAGGGGCAGGAAAGGCACCCACGACTGTGATCAGCAGTACGAATCCACACTGTGACAAAGTGGCCTAGGTTGAGTTTCAATACGAAGCCAAATGAGTTTCAATACGAAGCCAAACTGTGAGATCATTGCCTGTCGATCATGGGCCGGCTTTGACTTGGTTTGCTCGTGGCCTTTACCTGGCTAATATTGGGCGAAGATCCAGCTTGGTTTTTCTGGCCGGGACTGAACATCGCCTGGCTGTTCTGGATGGAGCCCGCCCTCGTGAACGAGCATGGCGAGTACGAGGTGGGTCTGACTCGGGACAACGAGATGCAGTGCTACATGAGTGTGGATCCCAAGACAACGGTGCAGGAGTTGCTCAAGCAAGGCCTGGCTCGGACGTGCGATGGCAGCGTTTACAGAGCCATTGCACTCACGATTCACATGGAGACCCGTGCCGAGCATGAGACGGATGGCTTGGTGCCAGACGATGGCGAGGAGAAGAACGATGGCGGCAAGAAAGACGATGACGAGGATGCCAGCGAGAAAGACGACGACAAGACAAAGGACACGAGAGGACCTCGACATAGCCTCCAAAATCGCCGTCGGAGGTCTCAAAGCAAGCAAGATGATTCATGCCCTCCTGGCGAGCTTTCTGGAATCCCAGGCCAAACGAGCACGGGGAGCTGAGTGCCGTCCCGGCACTGGGAAGTTCATGAACGAGGAGTTGCTTCGTGAGATATGCTTCCAGCTCGGCTCCCGGTCTGCTGCAAAGACCATCTTGAAGGTGTTCGGTGTGGCAACGCCGGACTCTCCTGCGATCGACTTCCGACTACCCCTGGTCCCGTGGCCATTCCTGTCAGAGGTCGGCTTGCAGCACCTGGCAGCGGAGAAGACTCGCTCGTTCTTCATCAGCATTGACGAGACCTGCTTTCATGCCACATGGTCCCTTGTGGCCGGCTTAGTTCCAGGACAGCAGGAGGTTGTGATCGGTGGATACCACAATGACGACGAGAGCTTCGCATGGCTCCCGGATGCAGGCTCTTTGCCACGCAGCACGTTGGCTCGAATGAGCCTTCACTATGTCTTGTCCCGATCGGACACTTTCCAGCAGACGTTCGACATGAACCGCATCCCCATGCAGCCCCAGGCCTCGGACAAGCCCAAAAAACAGCTGGAAATCCTCGGCATGCTGTTCTCCGCCTTCACAGATGCGAATGATGGACGGCCACCTCTAGGTGCATCCTACGATGGCGGAGGTTGCAACCTCCTTACTTCCCACCAGACTTTCCTGGCGATGCGGCCAGCCAGCGAGCTGACCGAGGTCGCCTTCTCCTCCGATTGCAAAGTCCTTCGCGAGGCCGGCGTTCGATTTTTTCCGTACGGAATTCTCACGTTTGCAAGTTTGTTCATGGGCAGCCTCCTCACTCTCGTGACCTTGGGGGGCGACAGACTGTCGCCTGAATCCCGCATGTATCATGGGCTGCTGGGGTACTACTTGCTGCTGCTCAACCTGCGCAGTGCCAAACTGCTGCATGGAAAGGCATGGCAGACCATTCTCTTCCCCTCGCCACGGTGAGGCTTGCGCTCCAAATGCTCGCACACGTAGTTCTACTGGCAAGGCACGGGGCACCCGGAGCTTGCGGCGGAGGACAGCCTCCGCGAAGCCAAACAACTCCTGCAGAACCTGGCGGTGGACCTGGACATCAGCGAGGCCTTCGTGCCCGGCATCCGTCGGGGATATGCGCTACTACCAGTGCCAGATCGCCCCGGGGAGTCCTCCGATGACAGACGCAAGCGAGTGCAAGCAGCTATCAGCCGAGTCAGAACAGCGGCGGTCGAGGTGGGGCACAAACCCACGGGGGAACCAACGCTAGCCTGGATCGCCATCTCCCAAAGCCCAGAGCGTCGGCGCAGAGCAAGATTGGCGGGGAAAGTCAAGCGATTGTGGCTGAGCCAAGGGGGGGGACATGGCCGCTTGGAGGTGGCGTTTGGTACCGGGAGCACATGGGTCAACAACGTCAAGATCAGCTCCGCTACCACAGCAAGACCACCGACAGCAGAGGAAGCCGGGGCAGGGTGGGTGGATATTGCTGCTATCGCTCGCCAATTGGGGCGCAACGAACAAGAGCTGCGGAGGGCGTGGGAGCCCCTGGCTGCAGAGCTTCGCTGAACCGGCACCGACGAGTTTCACCCCCACCCAGACCGTGAAGCGGTGAAAGGGGGGAAGAGATACACTGTCACAGAATTCGACGTCATCTCCTGGAACGTCGGGGGGCTTACGGCCGAAAACGCGCTGGAAGTTCTTGAGTCTTTCCGGGGGGACCCGCAGATGCAAAACATTGAGCTGGTTTTCTTGCAAGAAGTTATCCTCAGACCTGGGACCCTGCATAGGGAAAGCGGCAACTGGAGCATGGTGGCCAGCAAACAAGCAACTGAATGGAGAGGAGTTGGGGTTGCACACAAGCAGACCCTGGGGGGACACCGCAACACGCACAGCCTCACCGGGGGGATCACCACTACCCTTCTCCTCAAAAGGGGGACAAAAATCAGATGCCTTTCTGGACACATCCCACACCACGCTACAATCCCTGAAACCAACGACATTCTCACAGGATGGGGGGCACACCTTGGTAGCGACAGACTGGTCATTGGCATGGACGCCAACGAGGTCTTCACTCAGCCTTTCACATCAGCCACAAACTCAAAAACCGGGCGGGGGGAATGTATCCTTCAATGGGCGAGCGAACACAACATTACCTTCCCGTTGCAAGACATCACAACCCCGACACACCACCCCTACAATACCCGACTCACAGCAAGACGCCTCGACTACGTGGCCTGTCGCAGTACCTCGCACAAACAGGGGGGTGTGGTTGCTTGCAGACATAGAGCAGCTACTGACCACGATGGGGTCAAACTCACCCTTCAGCTCAACCTGGCAAAAGACCGCGACACCCCCGAAACCTCCTCCTGGGGACCTCGAAGACTCAAAGCAGAGGGAGCGGTGGAACACACACTCAGTCGACCACCCCCCAGGGCACAAGATCCTCACCTCAGCATTGCCAACATGGCAAAAGCAATCACAACACCTGGCAAAACAACCCTCAAGTACCGCGAAAGCCCCGAGCTCAAGCAACTACGCCGCAACGCCCACCAGCTGCAGGGGGGAGAAGCAAGACAGGCATGGAAGCAGGTTAAAAAGCTCAAGGAGCAAGAGCACAAGCAGTGGCTTCGACAGAAAGCGGAGGAGGCATCGTGTCTCAGCTGGGGGGCCTTTCGTAGCCTCCAACACCACAAGCAACGCAAGCAGGGTTGGCAGTTGCCCCTCACCGACCCCCCTGACTGGGAGCATCAGTTGAGGGAGCACTTCCGGGGGATCTTCAACAAAGTACCAGCCCACGTGGTCCAGGAGGGGATGCAACACATTAGGAAGGCATTGGAGCGCCTGTGCAAACTCACACCCTGGCGGCCCTTCGAACCGGGGGAGCAACAGTGGGGGGACTGCAGACCAATCACCCTTAGCTCAACCATGCTTAAGCTCCTCGCTCAGCTGCTACTGGGGAGAGCCGGGACCAAGATCCAGCAAGGCGGGAAACTCCAATGGTCGCGGGCCGGGCGCCAGGGGATCGAACTCCTGGCGGTACTCCGCCGAGTGGTGTGAATGGCAAAGGACTGGGGGGTCGGAACGTGGATCGTCAAATTAGATATTCAGAAGGCGTTCGACTCCGTGAGCCAGATTAGCATGGCAAAGCTCATTGCACACACGGTTGGGGGACTCCCACCGGACCCCCAGGACAGTACCACGGGGGATCCAGGCACCCCACACCCCGTGATCAACCATGGGAAGCACGCCTCTGGACATCCCTGCTGGAGGCACGCTCCCTACACATTGCAACAGGGGGGGATCACATCACACACGTCACCCAAACAAATGGGGTCCGACAGGGATCCCCAGACTCGCCGGTGATGTTTGCAGCCCTTACAGCCCAGGCCCTTGAGGAAGCCGTATCCCAGACGGCACACATGTTGGGGGATGCTCGGGGCCCCCCTCCACCGCAGCAAGGGGGAGCGTACATGGATGACACATATCTATGGTCGCACGATGCCAAGCACCTTCAGGCCACGCTCAATGCACTCGAAAAACAGCTTGCAAAGCATGGGCTGGTTATCAACCCGAAGAAGACCGCAATCATCTATAGCAACAACGACTCTGGCGGGGGACGCTTCATGGTCGGGGGGAAACAGGTGCCTTGCCTTCCCTTTGGCAGCATCGTCCTCGGTTCTCCGCTTACATTCGGAGAAGCAGTCCCCGCGCTAGTGGCGGAAATGCAAAGACGGGGAAGGACAGCATTCCGACAACACAAAGACATCCTGGGGGCCAGAACGAACATCAGGGGGAGACTAAAGGCATACAACGCACTGGTGCGGAACTCAGCACTCTGGGGATGTGAAGCCTGGCCGGTGCATGACACGTTGCTCAAGCAAGCCAACCTCCTCCAGATGGACCACCTTCGGCAAATGCTGCACATCAACAGAAGACCGGGGGAGTGTTGGGCAGACTGGCACAAGCGGAGCCTGCGACAAGCTCGTGTCCAACTTCACAAACAGCAACACACCCGCTGGAGCAGCTACACCCTGGAACGCATCTGGACCTTCTGGGGCCACCTGAGCAGAGGGGGGATGAAGTCCGATCCATGATCACATGGAAAGACCTCTCCTGGTGGAGAACAGAACAAAGCAAAGGGAACAGGGGGGTTAAGCACAAGCAACGCTTCAACAGCAACCTGGACGTGGAGAGGTCCCTTTGCAGAACAGGCGGACAGCAATGGATTCAGCTTGCACAGGACAGAGACAGATGGCGGGGCCTCACAACGCAGTTCGTGGCACAACATGACATCCCATGGGCGACTGGCAGACAGACACAGCTACACAACCTCACCCCGACACAGACCAACACACCACCAGCTAGGCGGGAACGGGGGATGCTCCGCGAATGACAGTTCTCCTGGGAAGGCGTGACCCCCCCCCTCTTTTTTCCCTGGCACCGCACTCTCTGTTTTTCCCGAACCGCACATCTTGACCTACTACCCGAGCAGACTTCTTGAACTACCTCACATACCAGTACACATGCACATGACCTACTACCTGATCGCGAGAGAGCGAGAGACATATCACTTCATGGGGGATTCCGTTGCTGCATGCCAAGGGTTTGATTCATGTCTTCCATGTGCACAGCTGCAAGTGAGCAATCCTGCCGGCCCCGCAGCTTTTGCTTCCCGAAGAGGCAAGCAGACAGCTGCCATGAACAAGGCGGCAAAGACAGTGGACTCAGAAGCTGCTCCTCCCACAGGGGAGGACAAGCCTGGCGACCAAGTCCCCGACGCCACCAGAAAAGGGGGGAGCGCAGGAACTCTTCAAGAGGGCACCGCTACGGGAGGGGAGCCCTCTCCTTCCCGTGCAGTGGCCGAAGCGAACTCCACCAACGCAGCGGGGGAGGATGCAGCAATCAGTGCCAGTGCGGGGGAAGACTCCTCGACATCCTCCAGTCCTCCCGAAGACAACCCCATCAGGGGGACGAGCAGTCAAAAGCAGATTGTGAGAAGGATGGTCAGGGGGATCTATGAACGCCCCTGGCACGCTGATGACCTCCTCTGGAACCTCTCGCAGAACCGCCTCACCTCCATGGCTACGGCGAGAGTGGGGGATAAACTCAGAGCCTTGGGGGGACAGAAAAGAGAAGACATCGCCGACGCGCTGTTCAACAATGCGTATAGCGCATTGATGACAGTCGGCACGCTCAGCGGGGGAACGCACCTCCAGATGGCCTATGACCAGCTGCGTGAAGATCCGCTCCTGGCCTTCGAAATGTGGGCAGCGTGCAAGGTGCGCTGGCAAGAAAAGCTGGGGATACCCGCAGCTACGGTTGCCAAAATTCTGGCCTCGAAGCCCGCCATCTCCCTTCCGGGGGGAACAGATGAGGGGACAGAGCAGAAGGCGACTGAAGTGCAGGCGGAGACCCAGGACAGCAAAGTGGAAACAACGCCTCCCCCACAGGGGGAAGACAATGCCGAGAACCCCGATGTGGGGGTACCGAGATTGCCGTCAAGGAGGAGATCGACTGGGACGCAAGAGACGACGAGACGGCAATACACCATTTCTTGACGAAGATGCCCAGCACCCTGGGGGATGGCAAGACATCCCAGGCCCGGAGGGGACAAGGCAGCCAGTCACTCCAGAACTTCTCGTCGACCTGGACGATGGTCTGGGGGACCAGCAACCCTCCGCAGACGACATCGTGGAGGGGGTCAAGCACACGTGGCTCAGCGCAGCTACCTTCGCAACGATCTTCCACAACATGACCGTGGCGGATATCAGGAAAGAATGGGGGATGCCCGCTTCCCCCAGTACTTCGGAAGCCTCGAGCCATGAGAAAAAGGAGCAAGGGGAGTCGTCGGGAAGCGCCCCTGGAGCAAGCGCGGGGGGCGAGCCACCACTAGACCAGGACGAGCTTGTGAAACAGGTGATGGACGAGCTCAAGCAAAGCGGGGGGGCTCCGGTGCAACCAAGCGGGGGAGTTCAAGCAGACCGAGAGGAGGAGCTCATCGACATCGAGATCGACAGTGGTGCTGCGACCATCAGACCCGCATCACACCTGGCAAAGAAGGCGGGGGAACAGCTAGGCCAGCAACTTCGACGGCAAGAAGAAGAACGTCGCCGCACTTTACGGGTGGGAGGGCTCACCGTCAAGCTTCCTCCCTCCAAAATGGGCTCACGGCCAAAGTCAAGCGGGTTTCCCAGACATTGGGGGGACCGCAACCGCAGGAGACCTTGGTGGCGAGGATGAAGAGAGTCGCTGCATTCATGGACGTGGGGGAAGAGAACCAACGCCAGCCGGGGGAGAGAAGAGCACACCGAGCACGGGGACACAAAAGAGAGCGACCCCCACTCCGTCGCCGGCGACATCTGAGTGCCCGCTGAGACTGAACGTAGCAGCTGAAAAGGGGGACCTACAGCCCGGAGCCTCCGTAGTCTGGTTTTGCTTGCACAGTACATGCCTTGCTCTCAAGGATACCCTGAACTCTAGGGATACCCGCACTTTTTGCTTGAGCCGTCATGGGGAGCTGTCCTTGGCAGTCCCTCCAAATAGGGGGGATTCCAGTCAACCTAAGTCCCGCTGTATAGAGGGGATCTACTGAAAGCAACCAGCCTGACCGACCACTGTGACCAATGTTGTTAACTTAACATAAAACCTGCTGCTTGGGGGAGTCATCGGCCAGAACCAAAGGTTGCAAGTCCTTTCACACCGAGCTGGGGACAGCTAATACAGCTTACCTCAGAGGACCTGGAACACGGCTGCGCGCAGCGCGTGGGGGGG
>CAJNJA010006138.1:0-17140 GCA_905231915.1 Symbiodinium necroappetens
TATATACACACATACACACATCTATAGATATGCATTTGTGCATACATACATACATACATACATGCATACATGCATACATGCATACATGCATACATGCATACATGCATACATACATACATACATACATACATACATACTACATCCATCCATGCATGCATGCATGCATGCATGCATGCACAGACGCATATACAGATACATATATATATATATACACATACATGCATACATGCATACATACATATGTACATGCATTCATGCATGCATGCTGTATACATGCATATACATGCATACATACATACACACACATATATATATATACATATATAAATATTGATATTGATTGTGTATGTGCAGGTGGACCTGTATGCCGTTCTGCTTAGGCTTATGTCTTCGTTCATATATCTATCTACATTTGGCTGTTTGCGACTATTTGTTTCTGTAACGTTGCACTTGAAGCGAGTTGCACGTTGCACTTCCACTCCGAGGCTCTGCGGTAGCACTCTTTTGTTCCCGAAGTAGTTTACTGCAGGGGTGTCTGTTGATGTGAAGAGGACTGCCGTTACTTCGCATTGTGTGTGGGTGTCCAATGCCGAGGGTTTCGACGCTTGTCTCCCTTCAACCGTGTGGGGTCTTCGGCGGTGCAATCTTCGAGACTAGCACATACTCTACATTTTGGAACAACCTAAGCCAGAGCCCCTTTTCATTGAACTTGGCGTGTTAGTTTGGGTGTTGCCAGGCGTGTCGAATAACAGACCTCAATTTGTTGTTATTGATCCATCAAACGATAATATCATGTTTTCACTAGTCAATCGAGCTTTGTGGAAAGCCTTCGTGGGTTGGCTCGCCAGCCTCGCCGCAAGAGTGTCACGTATGCTCTTCGCTTCTTCCGTCATGATGACCACAATTGTGCCATAACGTCTCTAAGTATAGCGGACTATAGTCGCAACATAAATGTCAAAATGGAACAAGTAGAGTTTACCATATGTTTACTGAGCCATATGTATAGTGCACAATATTTACATATGTATATATATATATGCACATTGCAACTGTAGTTATATGTTGCTTCCATGCTCGTCTCTTTATGCAGGCCCCGGCTTCGACGCGAAAGTCCCGAGAATCGGAGGTAGGACCTAAACCCCGAACCCAAAACCTACATTGTCCTTGCTGAGTAGGCGGGACAAAAACATGAAGAAATCCTAAACCAAACCCTCCAAACCCTGAACCAGCATCATTATCGTTCATCACAACCATTACCATTGCTAGCATTCAACCCCAAACCCTGGGACGTACCGAAGCCCTTTGGGTTACTTGCGGGGAGGATCTCGGCTGCCCGCAAGGGGTGGCCCGCTCCGTGCGAGCACCCTCGGAGGCGGAGATGGCAGCCATGAGAACCCTAAGCTAGATGTACCCTAACCCACCAGGTACCTACTATGTAGGGTACTAGAGCCCCTGGGGCCCTAAATAGTAGGTACCTGGGGGTTAGGATGTATATAAAAAGAACTATAGTTCTGGGATTCCGCCGTTTTAGTTATAACCTACACATACCACAAATATTCATTAAGGCTGTAGGAATTTTCTCTTAAGCCTAGACAGACTATACTACAGGTACAATATACCATAGTTCTACGATTCTATATCAATCACAAGACTATAGCTATTTTCCCCGTAAGCCTGAACACGCAAAGTGAAATGTGTAATTCTAAAACCCAAAAGGCTTTGATTGCTCTTGTGAGTAGGTGGAGGTTTCTCATGCATCACGCTCGGTAGCTTCCCCCTTGCTAGCGGGCATCAATGCCAGTGCGAACTCAAAACCCCAAGCCCCAAATTCTAACGCCTTGACCCTAAACACTAAGCCCTAAACCCTAAGCCCTAGACCCGAAACCTTCAACCCTTTAGAAACCCCGAAACCTTAGACCCTAAACCCTAAGCCCTAAACCCTAAACCCCTAAATCCTAAGCCCTAAGCCGCACTGAGAGGCCTCGGGCATCGCGCGCAGCGGCGCCCTGGAGCTGATGCTGCCGGCCGAGGCCAGAAACCGTGGTAGGATCGTGGGCTTAGCTTTTTGGCCCTTAGTCAGGTTTTGAAGCTCTGGATTTTTTTTAGATAGATGCTATCTCGGGCTTGAGTGCAGGTGCGGTTCTGGGTGTGGCTCGGAGCCGTTCCATGCCAAACCCAAGTCATGTTTCGACGTTTCGCTTCAAACTCCCAAGCCCGAAACGGTATGCCCCGTGGTAGCTCTTGAAGGGAGCACGAAACTTAAACCCCACCTAAACCTGAAGCCTTTTGAACCATAAGCCCGGAGCCCTCATCACCCAAGGCCCACCTTCTAGTGCAGGGCCGCAAGAGGTCCACTCTGAGGCCGGACAGTTCCGTAAGATGCGCCGAGGTTCCAGGTAGTTCTGGCAGCAGACAGGTTAGGGTTTTGCAGTTGGCTCTCTACGGGCTTTGCACAAGGTGTTTATGTGCCTTTGTTTTTGCATGATAGGGTTCAAGCAGTATGTTTGTGTGTGTTGAACTCTTGGTTGCCACTTCTGGCATTGCGGGGAGATGCACCTTGGGACTTCGTGCTGGGGTGTGTACGACGGCCTCGTTGGATGGGGGCAGCGGAAGACGGAAGCATTGTATCACGGGCTTGGCCATGGTGCTTAGAAGCCGCAAGCACTTGGTGTCTTGCCAGTCCCTGGCTTGTTGGGAGAACACTTGGCTGGTTAATGCGGCCAATCAAGTCAACGAATCCCATCTCAAGGTCAAGGTTCAGATCCGGCATCAGCTGGAAGCCGTTCTTTTAGGTACTCCTTGGATCCCTCCAGCGTGTTCGAGCTCCCCTGCCGTACTAGATTCGCGTGCTGTTTGGGCAGAACAGGGAACCCTAACTGGGAACCGAGATTTGCAGATCCCTCTAGAAGAACTCGACGCCTTGAGGGCGCTCCACCATGCTCGGAGACTGGAGCAATCTCTGCTCAGCTACCGGGATGCAGGGCCGGGGGGGCCTCCTTCAGGAGGCCGTCCTCAGGAATTGCGACTCGAGTAGTTTCTGGTCTAGTTCCCATAGTGGTGTTTGGGGCCCGGCAGCTCCAGCTTGCCACAGGATTTTGGGAGGACACTTTCCTTCTATGGGGCAGTGAAGCTTTGGAGCTTCCAAATCCGTTTCTTCAAACATTCTTCGTCAGATCTGCCAAACTTGCAGCAGAGACCTGCCGCTAAGCCTCAAGCCATTGTCTTTGTGTGAGCGCCGAAACCCTGTACCATAGTAGTAGATGATGATTTGCGAGCTTCCCATGATGTATCCCCTCCGCATCAAGTCATTTCTGTTGCTTCTCGGGCCAGTCGCTGTGGAGCCTTGCCTGCCTTGCGCGAGTGCGAGAGTCGAAGCCCTCAACCCCAAAACCCCTGAACCCCTCAACCCTAAACCCCCTTAGCCCTAAACCCCGAAACCATGCCGGCCTTGTGCGAGTGTGTGAGTCGAAACCCCGAAACCCTTAACCCAAAACCCCCCAAAACCACAAAAAAAAATTGCCAAAAACCCACCCAAAAAACCACCAAAAAACCTCCCAAGAACCCCCCTCAAAAAACCTCCCAAAAACCCTGCGTCAGGTTACAACCGGGCCTCCTGGGTGGAAGTCCCCACGCGCGAGCTCCGAGCCGAGGAGGCCCTCTGCGCTCGGCGGGTCGGGGCATCGGGTCGTCCTGTCGTCATGTTAGCAGTTTTTATTCTGGGGTTTAGGGTTCCGGGTTTAGGGTTTAGGGTTTCGGGTTGAGGGTTTAGGGTTTAGGGTGTAGGGTTTAGGGTTTAGGGTTTTGGGGTATTCTAGCATAGTACCTCTTAGGTCATAGTAGAGCTATGCAAGAGCAGATCATAGGACATTTATCCGCAGAGGAGCCCGAGCTCCAGAGCCTCGGAGAGCATCCCAAGAAAGGGGCCCTTACCCATAGGCCCCTAAGTAGTTCCTTTTTGGGATTACCTTATAGGATTCTAAATACAAACCACAACAATTGAACTACTTAGGGGCCTATGGGTATATTGAGGATCGTATCGCATTGGAGGCTTGTCTTGCTGTTGCAGGTTCGCCCCGCGGGAGAGAACGGGCCCCTGATCCTCTGCCTGGACACCAGCGGGAGCATGGCACGAAAAGGCCGGTGGTCTGCGGTCGAAATTCGACGGCAGTCTGAGTTCCAGCAGCTACATATCCTCAGGCTGAACATGTGCGTCGAAGCCCGGCCATAATTTCAGCGAGGTGAGGCTCTGAGCCGGAATCCCGGAAGCTTGAACTTAGCCTAAACCCTTAAGGCCTGAACGCAAAGTTCTTCACCCTGCCAACCAACGATGGAAGGACTCTCGGCTTCGAGCCTCAGTGGTTCAGGTCAGGAAGGAAAACGGTGTTCTGGAGTAAAAGGTATGCCGACTGGAAAACAGCCACAGCCCACAGCTTGTGCCCGTGCCCTGGAATTTTTTCAGCGTAGACCAGACCTTGGCTGACAAGTGAGGTCGAACAATGGTTAACGTCGCTCGCATTCGTATTATTAGTATGAAATCCATGCTGATGACCATAGCAAGAATACTATTACTAGTCACGATGTCACATATGATTTGTTCTAGTTATAACTGTAAGTATTGGTATTCTTCTTCGTAGTCGTATATAAGTAGACCCCAAAAAGCCAAGCTCGCCTCCGCTTCTTTCGGGTAGAGAATGGTGACCCTTTATATTCTAGTAGCCCTTATCTAGCAATTCATAGATAGAAACGCACGCACACACACACACAGGGATATATATATATATATATATGTATGTATGTATGTATGTATGTACGTACGTATGTAAAAATGTATGTATGGATGTATACAAGGATGCACATATCCAGAACTCTTACAGCAATTGCCTATGTTCCCCCGTATGTCGTCTCCAATGTGCCCGCCCCGGCCGGATTTCGGGGCCTCTTCGGATTTTTCGAGTTCCGGACGCTGGTTGATGCAGGCGGTGCCCCGGAGACCGTGGCTAAGGCGCTGGTGCTCCTTGGCTGTGGTCGGACTAGTATCCCTTATAGTACACATAACGTAATACTATAAGAGAACGATATATATGGATAGACAGATAGATGGATATGTATATGTATGTGTATATGTGTATGTATATGTATCATATGTATATGTACATGTGTTATGTGGATGTGGTGTCCGTGTAGGTGTGTGTGTGTGTGTGCGTGTCTCTATGCACCAGTGTTTCTGGTGCATGGCGATGAACAAAATGGGATCTGAAGTGGTCACTGCCCCGATGTTGGTGCCGCTTGCTACGACGGCTGATGGGGACAACAGGATGCCAGATGAGAGGACCTGGACTGTGAACTCCCTGGAATTTCTCTTGTGGAGAAAAACATTCTGCCTCTCGCGCGGACTGGACCGCCAGCATACAGGCAAACACAGTGGCCCTTAACTTCAGTGTGGACAGGCACCGCCCTTTAGGAAGGTGTTTGTCGACATCATCATAGTGCCAGATGCTGTAAAGTTTTGGACCCTGGGTCGCTGGATGAAGTGATACTCAACGTGGGACGAAGCCCGGCCTACTGGAAAGGATAACCGACGACGGAGGACCTTCCTGCTTCAGGTTGGAGGTGCCGAAGCCCTCGAGCGTCCCAAGCACGCCGTGCCCCTGTATTCGAGTAGGGGGTGCATATTGGAAGATGACAACGACGACACTCACTGCGGCACCGACTGATGTCATGTGCTGCATGTCTCGAGGTGGACCTGCCAATGGGTTCACTGTGGCAGATGTCGCATGTGCTGGGGCTGGCATATTGTCTTTACTGGCCTCAGAACCTGCCTGGTACCTATGTGGGATTGTGATATCTGTGGTGAGGCACTTTTTTTCCTGTTTGGACTGCTTCTGCTGCTCGAGCACGCCGGCAGATGAGTTCGTGGGACCTTATAATTTTTCTTCCTGCTTAGACTGCCACCTGGCTGCTCGTGGCCGCTGTCTGGACCGTGTCGTGCATAAACAGATGGGATGGACATGACAGTTTGGGGCTCTGTGCAGGATTCCTGAGTAGGCTGAGCTGTAGAAGGTACTCGGATGCCCTACTTATGTTGGGGTGTTCGACTTGCTGTGATCGTGTAGTTGCTGCCAGCATACAGTGAAAGTTTTGACCGTTTCGCTCGATGGTACTTCCTGCCAGTGACACGGACTGGCCAAGTTGGACATGGCCAAAGATCCATGTGATCGGCAGTCGACTCTGTGCGTTACGCACTGGGTTGCACTCTCAGACCTTCTCTTCTCCCGTTACCTCGCCTGACGCGTCGAGTGCGAGTGCTAAATGTGTGCGTGCATGCATGGTCGCATGCACGCATGCACGCATGCACGCATGCACGCATGTATGTATGTATGTATGTATGTATGTACGTATGTGTGTATACATGCGCATGGCAAAGATATATGTGCACGAATGTATGTATATATATATGTATATATAAATAAATAAATATAATATCTCTGTCTCTCCCTCTCTCTCAGACTCTCTGTCTCTCTTCTTCGGAGGCCACTTGGGTCCAAACGGGTCCGATCGGTACATGTTGATGCATATGTACATGCTTACGTACATCCAGCATGGTGTCTTTGCTTTCGGAGTCTTGATGTCTCTTTTTTGGTTCCGGGTTCAGGGTTTTGGAGCTCTGGGTAGAAGGAGCTTCCAGGCGACGAGGCAAGTCCGCAGGGTTTGTTTGTCGCAAGGTTCGAGTGCCTCCGCCAAGCCCAAGAGCAACAGCGGCGCTGCTGCCTCTTCGCCTTTTCCACAGGCGAAAAGGGGCCTGGCCGGTGAGGTCTGGGAATCAAACCTCCTGGAGCATGAGCCCTAGACTCCGCGCCTCCCAAGGCCCAAGGCTTCGGCGATCTACTGGACCCGCGGGCAGGTGAAACATCCCAACCTAAAAAAACTTAGCCCCTAAGGCTGCAATACAAGCCTTCAAGCACTAACATCCTAAGATTTAGGCAAAGCAAAGCTGAAATTAAAACCCTTTGGAGCCATGATTGTAAGCCTTCTGGGACTCTGTCAGGAACCTGAAAAGACTTTCCCTAAGGCCTCTGGAAGAGCCCTTTAAACCCTAAACCCTAAACCCCTAAACCCCTAAACCCCTAAACCCTAAACCCCTAAACCCTAAACCCCTAAACCCTAAACCCCTAAACCCTAAACCCTAAACCCTACGAAAGGAGCCGAGCTTCAGCAGCTGGAGCTGGATCTGACGGCGGCCGGTCTGGGCCGTTACCTGATGCCTGAGATCCGGTTGGGTTTAGGGTTAAGGGTTTAGAGTTTAGGGCTTTAGGGTTTAGGGTTTGGGAGAGGATAGCGGTCCTGTTTTAAAGTCTTTTTGAGAAACTTTCTGAAACCGTCAAACCCAAAAACCCCGTATCAACACCTTATAGCCCTCTAGAAAGCCTTAGCTTTTAGGCAGGGTATTCATAGTATGACCGTGTATTACTCTGTTATTGGCGGACGGTCCTATGGAGTTCCTAGGCATGGCCGCCAGTATCAGCCCTGTATGCCTGTCGATGTTTGAGTGCGTACATCCCAACTTGCTTCAACTAATCCCTCCGGAAGCGTGCTTCTTGGGGCGCATGAAGCCTCCACCTCAAATCTCTCCCTCAACCCCGGACGTGTGTCTGCCACCACATGCGCCCATCATTGCACACCTGTACCTGTGTAGATAAGTCATGTTTCTGCACGTGCGCAGGTTTATGTCCGCATGTGTGCATGCACGTCCACAATTCATACATATACAGACGCAGATGCACGTACTCATCTACTGGGGCAGCATACGCCCGTGTATACGTACATGCGCATACGTGTGTATGTGTATGCATCTGCATACATAAACATACCCCGCATATGCACATGTACATACACATTCACGTGCGCATGCACATGACAGTCACAAATACATACACATACCTGCAAACATGCTCATGTACACATGCACACACGGGCGACAGCAGACACACTCACAGAGGTATATGTGTGAACATAAATAAATTAAATAAATAAATAAATATATATATATATATACATATATATATATATATGTGTCTGTGTGTGTGTGTGTAAAACATACGAAGAATCACACGTGCCCATGCACAGCCATACATACAAATGTGCGCATGCACGGCAACATGCCCATGCAGAAGCACGCAAGTGTGCATCTACATGAAAGCTTTAAACTGTACACATAGACATGTGTATGGACGTGTGCCTTCACACATGTATATGATGCATGCATGCATGCTCATGCATACACGCAAGCGCGCACACACACACACACATATATATATATATGTATATATATATATATAGATTGTAGGTATACACACATACCAGAATACATACATACATGCATACAGACATAAACACCCGTACAGATGTACGCATGTGCATGTTGACACTCGTGCAGCAGCATGCAGACATGCACACATATATACATACAGATGTGCAGACGTGCATATGTGCATACTGCAGGCAGACATGTGCGCGCACACACACACACACACATACACCGGTGTGTATGCTGATACATACACAAACAAACATATATATATATGCACATATGTTTGCATGTATGTTATGTTGTGTTATGTTATGTTATGTTATATTATGTTATGTTATGTTATGTTATGTTGTGTTGTGTTGTGTTGTGTTGTGCTGTTGTGTTGTGTTGTGTTGTGTTGTGTTGTGTTGTGTTGTGTTGTGTTGTGTTGTGTTGTGTTGTGTCGTCTTGGTGTTGTGTTGTGTTGTGTTGTTTCTGTTATGTATGTACGTATGTATGTATGTGTGTATGTATGTTTGTTTGTTTGTTTGTTTGTTTGTATCTCTGCGTGTGTATGTATGTGTGTATGTGTGTGTATGTACATGTGTGTATGTGTGTTTGTATGTGCATGTGTAGGTAGGGGTATGTGTACGTGTATGCATAGATATGCATGCATGCATGCATGCATCCTGATGTGCAGGCAGAAATGCCTGCACACATGCATGCTATCCCCACCCCCGCTTCCCCGGTGCAGCAGAACAAGGACTGCTGGAGTTCCTCAGCTTCGCTTTCCATGGCGGCACCTCGCTCAACGAGGCCGTTGGGCCTGGAGGTCTTCGAAGTTTAGGCTGACCTGGAGTTCGGTGTGATAGAATAGAATTCAGTATAATACAGCATAATATAACATAGTATATATGTACACACACACACACACATATATATATATATATGTATATTATGGGGCTTCGAGTCCTGACTATATCCTGTCATGGACCGAGACTTGGAAAGCTCCCAACCTCAGCCATCTGGAGAGTTAGGCTTCTCAGGTATTTCCTGCAGAATCCTGGGGACATCTGCGGCAGACGCAAGCGTTGTGAAGCTGCGCCCCAGACCCCGAGCCAAACCTTGGTGTCGAAGAGGAGGCATTCTGGAAAGGACTGCTTAGCTACTTGCTTGCAGGAGCATACCAAAGCCCAGAACCCATGGGAACCTACAGCCCAGACCTCAAGCAGATCCCTTTCGTGGAAAGCCAGAGGTCCTCCTCGCCAGTGTCGAGCGATTGGGCAGCTCTCAGCAGTGGCAGAACGCCGACCTGCTGCTGGTCACGGCGCCCGGCCATCCGTTTAGTGTTACTGTAGCAAGAGGAAGAGCAACAGCAGTAGCGATATTTGGAGATAGTTGCTAATCGCGCAACTTTGACCTTTTATGTCGTGTTCAGCTTTCTCCATTGCACGAAGTAGCCAACCAGTAACCCCTAAACTCTCAACCCTGACGACACACTAGGTCCCTCCGCCCCTAAACCCTAAACCTTAAACGCACTACCAAAGCCCTTAAGCCCTCCACTGCAAGCTGCCTTCGAGGATGGTGAGGTGCCGAGGCCCACCGACGGCGTGTCGCTCCGCCTGAACTAGGCTCCGCAGGTCTGGAGGGTTTACGTTTTCGTGGCTGAGGGTTTAGGGTTTAGGGTTGAGAAAAGGTGGATCTAGGACTCAGGGTTGATTGCTAGATGTGGGGTAGTATGCCATTTTGGATCAGATTCGGATTCAGGGTCTGGGCTTGTCGTGCAGCCAAGAGCTGTGCGAAGGCAGCACTCGGGTGGGGGTTACAGTAAGGACTTGTGTCGGGCGAATGAAATGGCTAAGCCAGTTTCGAGCGTGAAGCAGAGAGTTTGTTTTGCGCCCACGGACGGCTTCGACTTCTCCAGCGCTTGATTGTGAGGTTTCCGACAAGTTTGACCCTATAGTACCGGGCACTGAATGGATGTTTGAGCAGAAGCGCCCGTGGCAGAGATGCATCTCGAACCGACCCCGACAATCACCTGAAGTCTCAAAGTGGGCCAAGCCAAGCGATCAATCTGCAGAATCCGCAGCCAGAAACCCCGGAAAGCAGCGACGCGACACCGAAAGCCTGGTGTAGGGGCCTTAATAATTCGAATATAGGGTTTTGTGGTATACTATACTATGCATATAATAAGGAGCCCCCCAAAATAATGTAGGTAATTATTAAGGCCCCCATAGTAGATGACTCCTTGCAGATCTGAACCTCTCATGGGCCAAGGTTGGGAGCACTAGGCGAGGCACGCGCGGAGTTCGGCACTTTCGGCTGCATTGTGCTGTTGTTGTTTTGACACACTTACTTTGCACAACCTGCCGCTTATGGGGATCTGATGTTAGTCCTTTTCATGTATGTCTGAGGGTTCGGATCGATAACATTGGACATAGTTCTCTTGCAGTGATTCCAGCTAGCGCCACGTGTTTTCGATGTGCAGGTAATTTTCTCGACTGCGTTTCGGCGGGTTTGAACTTCGTTTCATGCCACACCCGCGGCAGCTGCTGCTACTCCCTCCTCCTCCTCTTCCTCCTACTTCCTGTATGTTCCAATGGTTCTATCACGTCACTATCACTGAAGGAGCTGACGGTTTTGTTTGTGCTGCTGGCACCACAACATCAGCCGTCGCCGCGTCTTTCCTATAGTCGTGGGGGTGGTCATTCAGCTGATTGTCACTCTTCTTGGAGCAGTCTTACACCTGCTTATCTGCCGATTACTGCTGCTCCTCCCCGTTGCCCCTGAATGTGATTGTACACCCTCTTTCGACTTTGCTACTGCGACTGACCGCTCAGCCTGCACTGTTCGTCGTGTTCGCCCCGCGTCCCCCAGGCACCTGACGGAGTGAGTCGGTCGGACGCTTCCAAGTCCAAGCGCCTACCGACCCCTCAAGTCGAAACCGCAACGACCTAGTTGTGGAAAATTATACGATACTCTAATATAGTATACTATACTGTATGATTGTATATGATAATATACTATATTGTAGCGGAAACGTCAGAAGCAAGACACTCGATCTCAACGCCACTCCTGATTTTGTCAGACGGCAACCAGAAGCCTGACACATCCGCTTCAACGAAACGTAGACTCCCTAAGCCCTAAACCCGAAACCCTAAACCCACGGTTTAGGGTCTAGGGCACCCCGAAACCTAGCTGAGCAGCTCGCTGGAGGAGCTCGGGTGTACGGCGTGGTCGTTGGCTCCTGGGCTGTTGTTAGGGGGCCTCCTGAAGAAAGTGTTTGTTTCAATCGGTTGTGCAGGATTTATATGTATGTATATATATATATAGCTATAGCGGCTCTATGGGGTTTTCTAGGATTCGACTTCCCACAATTGGGTTTTCCTCCGTGCAATCGGAGGTGTTTGGCCTCAATCCCCGGGGCTCTCGTCGAACGTCAAGCCCGAACCTCTGAACCGCCAGTCCTCAACGCGTGGGCTAAGCCCCCAAACCTTGATCTCGGAGCTGTACCTGTTTTTTCCTGCTTGCGCGAGAGTTGTGGGTCGAAGCCTTAAGACCCTGAAGCCAAAGATCAGCCCCCAACTGAAATCCCAGATCCCAAGCCCTAAATTTGTACCCTAATGCCCCAAACTCGAAACCTTGAGCCCTCGACCCCAAGCCGTCCACGAGGAACAAAAAGAACCGCCTAGTACATGGACCTGGATAATTGCCAACATTAGTCCCCCATGTAGATATACTATAACACACAGGAAAATTCTAGTCTTCTTTCTATGGACCCTTCATGAGGCCTTGTTAGGCCCGGCTTTCCCGAACCTAGGCAGCAA
Source organism: Symbiodinium necroappetens (assembly GCA_905231915.1). Lineage (NCBI taxonomy): Eukaryota > Dinophyceae > Suessiales > Symbiodiniaceae > Symbiodinium > Symbiodinium necroappetens. Next base: position 12,115 of record CAJNJA010006138.1, read on the forward strand.
GACTGGGGAGGTGATGCAGAGCTTGTGCTCCTCGGCTCTCTCGACTGTTTTTCCCCACCCTCGGTGTGGGGTTGTTAGAATTTTAAGTCAGCCATTACACCGGCCCGCTCCTCGTCCGCTCCTCGTCGGCTAAGACCTCCTCCAGAGACTGCCTGGAGTTCCCCCCCCCACAAAAAACTACCGTGAGACTCCCTGGAGTGCACAACCCCCCAGACTACCAAGAGACTACCGTGAGACTGAGGAGTGCCCAACCCACAAAATACCGTGACACTCCGTGGAGTCTCCAACCCGGGGACCCCCCAGCACCTTAGAGCCAGTCAGCGGTGTGCCCCCATCGAACACGTGTTTTGGTACGTGTAGGGACCCCACGTCCGTAACGCCAGTCAGTGGTGTGACCCCATGGGTCGTCGAATGACCTGAATCGAACGCTCGTGTCTTGTTCCGTGTACGGGGACCCCACGACCGTAACGCCAGTCTTTCTTGTAGGCATTGTCGGTTTAGGGTTAGGGTTAATTTGGGGTTCAGGTCCTGGAGTTATGAGATGCAACAGGAAGCGCCTGGGTTTTTGGGGTTCATTTTTACTGTCCTTACTGGTACCTTGGCATTGCGCTCTGTCATCCGCAGACGTCGAGCTTTGCGCCATCCGTGACGGTTCCCGGCCGGTTTTGCCATGCTGCCGGCGCAACTCCCGGAGAAAAACGCAGAGGGCTGCGAAGAGTTTGGGGCGGATGCCTTGGAGAAAGGTTCCGTTCACAAGGAGCTGGGGGGAAAGCTGCATTTTGCGTTGTCCGACATAGGGAACTGGGGCCTCGTCCTCCACTTCTTTTGTGACGGCTTCGTGGGGGGAGGCTGGGAGGACCTGTGGCAATCGGTCCTGGGTGGCTATCTCAACCTGCCAAGCAATCTCATAAAGGGCTGTGCCAACTTGGTGATTCTTCCCTTCACCTTTTCCGCATTCCTTGGGATGCTCTCCGACTCAAAGCCAATCTTCGGTTTCCGGCGCCGTCCTTACATGGCAGGTGGCTGGTTCTTGTGCACTCTCAGCACGCTCTGTCTTGTATACCGTGGCTTGCCTGCCCCATACTACTGCTTCGAGAACGGTCACTACCTCTACCAGATGCCACCTTGCAACCCCGAAGCAGCAGATCATTTCATTCCCGTGGTTCTCTGTCTCTGCTGCGCGACTGTGGGAGGGGTGACGGCCAATGCTGCAGCAAATGGACTACTCGTGGAGTATGCAAAGCAGGAGGCAGTGGAGAGAAGGGGCCGGACGCAGATAGTGCTGCAAATGGTCAAACTCAGCGGCCACCTCACCTCCGTGCTTTTGTCTGCCTTTGGGTTCAATGGCAGAATGTTTAACGGCAGCTTCGAGCAGGCCAGGCAGCTCAACTTCCAGCAGCTGATGGGCATCTACCTTGCGGCTGTGGCGGTGACATCTGTAGGTTGCTTGTTCCTCGTCCGGGAAAACAAGGCTGTCAGATCGTCCTTCAGGGAACAGATGTCCTCGGTCTGGAACCTGACGCAGAGTAAGGCTTTCTTGTTCGTGGGGCTTTTCGTCTTCCTTCGGACATTAATGGGTCACATCAACTCAACTGCCGGAGTATGGGTCATGATGCAGTGGGCCGAAGTGAGGGGCATCCAGATTCAGATGAGCAATGCCCTTTCGCTCTTGATCTCCCTCGCGGCCAGTTACCTGATGCGGAGATACTTGCTAAACACGAGCTGGAGGAAGATCATCTTCGTCACAAGCTCCGTCTCCACTGCCACGGACAGCCCCTGGGACTTGCCGTAGCTGCAGCCCCGGATCCTAGACCCTAAAACTCCTAAACCCCAAAACTCCTAAACCCTAAGACCCAAATACACCTAAGCCCTAACAAACTCCTAAACCCGACACTCCAAAAAACCCTAAATAGACCTAAACCCCTAAACTCCCAAAGCCCCAGACCCCCGAAACCTCTGCTAGCTCCGGCCTTTGAGGCATCCCTCAGCTTCTGACGGTCTTTGACATCGTGCGGGATCCCTACTTCTACCTCGGGGAGCCGATCTCCCGTGCGGTTCCGACTGCCATGAATCATCTCATCACGGCTCCTCAGCTGAATTTGCTTAGAGGGTTTAGGGGTTTAGGGTTTAGGGTTTAGGGAGGCTTGGAGCAAGGATCTTGAGGTTTGTTGGGAGCCGTGTTGCTGGAGATGGGGCAAGACTGAGAAGAGTGCGTTGGTTTTGTGCTTTCTGCAGCACCTTTTGCTGTCTCTGGACCGTGTTGGGATGTGCTCTGAATACTTCCTTTTCGTTACACTCAGGTAATGATGGCGAACGAATTGGCAGACGACGACAACGGCGCCATGGTAGCTGGCATGCTTCAGTCGGTCACTTTCGTTGCGATCCTCTTCGGCATGGTTGTGTCGAACCAGCTCTTCTCCTCCTTCACGCCAGCCCTGACGCTTCGGGAGAACTTCATCGAAGATGCGGTCTCCTTTCGGTGGACGGTGGCCTATTCCTACCTCGTCGCGTACACTTTCAGCTTTGCATCTCTCGCCCTGCTCCCCCTGGCGCCGGCCCAGAAGAAGCAGGCGCAAGCAAGGAAGCAGGAGCCAGGGCTGCACCTTCAGTGCTCTTTGGAGTTGTGAGCTCTTTGAGATTCTACCCTAAACCCTAAACCCTAAACCCCCCAAAAAAAAACCCTAAACCCTAAACCCAGCAGAGAGCCTTGCCTGCTGCGTGCGAGCGTGAGTGTCGAAACCCAGCAGCAGCAATTGTAGCAGCTCAGGAGTGGAGCAGAGCGAACTTGGGGTAGTAGTGAAGTGACCGTGGTAATTCGTAGTAGAAGATGGTAGAAGCGCTATAGTTGTAGTCGTAGTCGTAGCCTTCGTGGTGGTAGTAGTGGTAGCAGTGCTGGTCGTTTTTCTTCGTCGTAGGGGTAGAACTTGCTGAAGCAAGAGAAGCCAGGATAAAAGTCCAGTGACTGCCAGAGGCTTCTTCAATCATCAAACCAACACCACTAGTACTGCATTTTTCCGCTTGTAGTGCGGCTGCATTCCACAAGCCTCAATGTGACCTGTGCTTGGTCACTACCCACTAGCTGTTGTCGCAAGATTTTTGAAAATGCACCTGTCACCACAGTTCTGCGTGCTGCGAGGAATGGTCGCGCCGGCCATCCTTTGCTATCATGCTGGCAGCGGTGCTGGGATTCTCCTTCCTGTACTCGTTGACAGCCGATTTTCTGCTGTTCGAACCCAAGCGAAGATGCATGCATTTCCTTGGTGGCCCAGGTTGCTAGGCCACAGAAGGCGGCCAAGGCCTGGTAATTCATGCCACCTTGTTTCCAAGGATTTTCCCTTCGCATTCGCCGAAACGGGCTGATGCAGTTTTTGTGTTAGAAGCATGAAAGCTTGAGGGCTGCGTTGAGAATTCCCCTGCTGGCAGACAGCCTCGTTATATCCCAGCTGATGAGTTAATTCGAACCACCTAAGAAATGCCGACAACACGACAGCTGCAACAGGAGCGGAACCAGCCAAACGACAACCAGCGTCATCACCATCACCATCATCGCTAATTTAACAGCTCCACCATCACCACAATAGCAACAGCCGCAATAAGCATCAGCAACACAGCATGGGGATTCACAGCGGAAGTCTGCAAGCCCTTACCTTGTTAGCAGGACACTTCTTTTGTCAATCCGTGACAGCTCCCTAGCGTGGCAGAGCGGGGCTTCAACAGAGCGGGCTCCTTGCCTCGGACTGTCTAAGTTTTGGGGCCGCCTTGCGTCCCAGAGAATTCGTTTTCTTGCCGAGCTTGGCTGGAGATGTACCGACAGCTGCGCCTTTGGAGGCGATTGTCTTGATGCCTCGCCTAAAACACAGGGGTTTCAGGGACGTTCGAACCTTCAGCCCGGCAGCCCGAAACCCTACTTCTTGCGGCCAGCATCTTTTGATACCGACATTGTGTGATATCGACCACGGAGAGTTTCTGGGTGTATCTAGTACAGGAGCACCTGGCACAGTCGGAAGGAGAATAGAACGAAGTTGATACAACTTACCATGCATCTTATGCGGTGCACTGCAGGACCAGCCCACAAGGCAGCCAACACAAGACGCAAAATCAAGTATTGGTAAATAGTGCAGTTCCCACAGTGATGGCCCCTTTTACCAGCCCCCTTGTGTCGGTCCTGAATCCAAAACGAGCCGAATTGTTAAACTTACTCCGCTTTGTTGCTTGCAGGAGCCATGGTGCTTTCTGAAAGGGTGGGCGGGTGAGGGTTGGGAGTGGTTGTGATGGGTTTGAGTTTTTTGTCGTCGGTGACGCCTTCCGTTTTACATGGACTTATGCGATCTTTTTGTTCCGGCTTCAAACCTTAAACCCTACCCCCGAGCCCTAAACCCGAAAGCCTAACTTCGAAGTTTGAGAAGTACCCAGGCTCGGAGCTTTACCACTTCACTCGCCGCGCAGATGGCAGCTGGCCAAGCTGGCTCTAAGTGCTTACCGCAGCTCTTGCAAGGTTGAAGGTTGCAGTCCAGGCAGTTTAGATTCAGATGCCATGAACTCGTCTTTCCATTCACAAAGCCCTAAACCCTAAACTAAACTGAACAAAACCCTAAACCCTAAACTAAACTAAACTAAACTAAACTAAACTAAAAAACTAGATGCTAGACAAGACGGATGAAGAAGGGTTTCATCCACAGCATCCGCAAGAACGCTTCAGTCGTGAAGCTGCGCAGCTGCAGCTAAGTCTCCTATAGAGTTCGATGGTATGCAGTGTGCTAAAGTGCAGTAGGGTGCTTGCAATGTAACGTTTGATGCAAAATATACTGTGCGTGAAATCAACTACTATATCTTCTACTACTGCTACTACTACTACTGCTGCTGCTGCTACTACTACTGCTGCTGCTGCTGCTGATGATACTACTACTACTACTACTACTACTACTACTACTACGACTACGACTACGACTACGACTACGACTGCGACTACGACTACGACGACTACGACTACGACTACGACTACCACTACGACTCTACGACTACGACT